>JAHBCN010010845.1:0-10000 GCA_019359885.1 Listronotus oregonensis | reverse complement strand
CGAAAAAAAAATACGCCAGAATATCCTAGCCTGACACCCAGTACACCACTTTTTTTGTGGGCCTGTGTAATTAACTTTAAGGGTTCCTTAAAGGTGTTGGTGCAACCGGCCATAAAAGACTAAGTAGTCAGTATTTTGTCAATAACTGTTTTTAATTTATTTGTTATATTTATATGTTTTTTTTTTAAATTCAAATACACCAAAAAATTACGGAGCTATTATGTTAACACAGAAGCAAATAACACTATTTGTGAAAATTTAAAAATGTAATTTTTAAGAAAAAGGCTTTGCAAAACAAATTTTTTAACTCGTAATGAATAAGGACTATGGCAATTTTAATTTTTTTCAATCATTAAAAATAAACGAATATACGGTATCTCTTTATTAGGAATTTAAATTAGGCTTTTCTCGGGAATATCATGGGCCAAATACAAAACTTTTATGACAATTTTAAAAATCCGACTGATATACAGGGTGATTCATGAGGAAATGTGAATATTTCAGGTAAGTAATCAGGGTCCAAAAGTAAACATAAAAGTCTATACAAATATGGGTCCGCAAGACCTTCGTTTCCGAAATACAGGGTGTTCACCACAGAGCTTACATGTGCTTAGAAGTAAATAGTGGAATTTTTAAAAATTATAAAACCTAGCTTATGTTTTGCCGAACATAATTTAAAAACAATAGTTTTATGAAAAATTTAAATACATATTGTTTAATTATCCACATATCTCGAAAGCGGTTGCTCATCAACTTTGAACAATTATACCTTTTTGACGTAAAAATGACAAAAAAAATATTTAATTAAAAATGTAATACGGGGACGTACCAAAAAGTTGTGATTGTTCAAAATAGTAAAAAGACGTGTAGGTGGCTCTCCCTACAAGTAAGAGCCGTAACAAGATTAGCTTCGAATCCGTCATACCAAAAAACCCCCGGTACCAATTTTTACTCCAATATTTACATTATCATAGATTTTATTTAAAAAATAGAAAAATTAAATAAAAATTTTAACACCCTGTATTTCGAAAACGAAGGCTTGCGGACCCATATTTGTATAGGCTTTTATATTTATTTTTGGATCCTGACTACGCACCTGAAGTATTGACATTTCCCCATAAATCACCCTGTATAGAGGAAACTAAAGAAGGTTTTCACCATGCAGTGCGATGATCAAGCGCTGGGGGCTAACTGGGCAGATGGAATCTATTATTTTATTAAGTATTGGTTTAGATCTATAAAAATATTAAAGAAAATTATTGTTACCACCTTAAGTTTAACTCCACCTACATATGCTCCTTTCAACAGGTTTGTAACATAACACTACAATTTTAATTGACAAATGGCATGGTACGGGTACTTTTTCTTGCATGTTTAGGTACTTTTGTTTTAATTTACAGAAAAAAGATTTATTTGTATCTATTTATTTAAAAATACCCTGAGGTATTTAAACAAATGCTAGAAATATTATTTTTTGTTTTTTTTAGATTTTACACGCAAATTCAGCAAACTCACTGCCTGAATACCCAATTTTCAAGTTTGTGATTACGAAATTTGCTGATCAGTAGTTATGTAACGGTCGCTCAAATAAGTCGACTACACTGTCAAAATTAAACGTTGTTTAAAAAAAAAAATACGTTTGTATCAACTAAGTCATTGAATGTTTTTTTAAATTACTTAGAATACGTCCAAATCACTCCGTATTTAAATAAAAAAACACACACACACTTTCCTGAAGTGGGTAAGTTCTATTAGAAAAGATTGTGATTTAATATAATGTATTAAAGCTGTCATATGCACGGTAACATGCTGTTGGATTTCTTATCGTTTGACCATGTTAGCCATTTAGAGAAAACTTCACCAACAACATTCCTCTTAACACTTGATATAAATCACATATAGGCATGGCCATATGACCAACTAATGTTATTCATTTTTTTAAAGTGCAACATTTGATAACTGAATGACATATTTTATCAGTATTAACGTGATATGCATATGTAGTGTTTACCCAAATACAGGGTGTCCGGAAATTCCGTTTGTATATTTTAAGGGGTGATTCTACACAAAAATATATGAAAAAAAGTTTATATGAACATAATATGTCTGAAAATGCCTCATAAGGGAGTTATGGCCCTTTGAAGATGGTTTTTATTTTTATCTCGGGAACCCTATTAGATAGGAAGATATTTGGTATAATGAGCCACTGAGCAAAGCAATAATCGCCACCAACTGCGTAATTAAAATTTTAAGCAGTGGTGTGTGGACAAGGTATTACCCAAAACACACTTTAGATAGTAATAATGTAGTATTTTCTTCGGATCACTTAACCTGAAACATTAAAGTTGTATTTGGCAAATTTTCCAAAAAATAATCTTTTTTATGTAAACAATATCAGACTATCTTAATTCAAAATTAGGGAAGTAAAAAGTCTAACAACAAAAAAATAGGACCAAATTAAATTGGGTACGCTCCCTGTCCACGCAAACAACTACCTGCTTAAAATTTCAATATCCAGTTGCAAGGATTACGTTTTCATCGATAGTAACTTAGAAGCACTAAATATCATAGCTCTATCTAATATATAATTGAGATAAAAATAAAACCATGTTTTTGAAGACTAATCTCTTTAAAAATATAACGCCCTCTAGGGGATATACTTCCAGACATATGTTCATATGAATTTTTTTATATATTTTTGTGTAGAATCACTCCTTAAAATATACGAACGGAATTTCCGGACACCCTGTATATACCTATTGTCCCTACGGGTGGCTTACCCCTATAACTTTTATTATTTTTAACGGTGTCAAAAAAAAGAAGGCTATCAATTCGACACGTATGTAGGTAATATTATCGGAATATTAAAATTTTTACATAATAATAATTTATTAGGGCTTTTAAACAAATATACAAAATTTTATAGGTGTTTTTTTATATATCTTTGTATGTATGTTTGTATGCAGAGCTGGGACGGATCCTTCAAAAAAGAAATCGATTCACGGATCCGGATCCTCGTAAATGAATCAAATCACCAATACGAATCATGATTTTGTATAGTTGCAGAAACCCCTGCAACAGGTGATTCTTAATTTTAATCCTAATTTTTACATGTATTTTTTCTGCTAGTTCTTTTAGCGACATGTTTTATTTATTGTGTTGCTACAAAGTGCAAGCCGCTTCAACTCTATACTTGTTGTAATATTTTCCACCTGCAAAGGATTTATCATGTTGTTGTTACTACAGATAAAAAAGTAGCAGAAGCAATTTTTTTTAACATTGTCATAATTTTCATGCCAAAGCTTGCATAAATTCGCCTTAAGTCCAAAAAAATATTCAACTCCTAATAAATCATCAGAGTATTGAACTTCTCCAGAATATAAAGGTTTCCTTATCCATTACTTTCCAAGCGTGCAAAAATACAAAATTGGATTTTCATCTTTTAACTCTGTTAAAGTGACAAGTATTAGATGCTTATGTCTCATAGCAGGTGACAACTAACAGATGAGAGCAGGTGTGACATAACAGATAAGTTTTTTGATTGTCGCGATTTTAACCGGTATGCGTGAAAATTTTCGTATAGCAGTAAATTTCCAAATTCAAAATTGTAAGCAATTAAAAATATCCTTTGGACACTAAAAATTATGGGTACATTTTTGTTATTATTTGGGGAGAAAGGCAATAAAGATAGAAATTCAACTTTAGTAACAAACAAGAAAGGTTTTATGAGACTTATAATATTAAGTGCGTTGTTTGAAAAGCAAGACAGACATTCTTTGCATCTTGTTATCAACTTTACCACATTTTCCGGCTTATTTACTGGGATATTTCACTTCACGTAAATTGTATTCCGGTTTTATGTTCAATAAATAATACTATTGTACCTTTTCTAAAAGGTTTTGGTATTGCAAAATATAAATCTCTTGCAACAAATATTAGCAGGGTTTAAATAACTTAATCTTAGGATATCAAAACCATATATTTCTGAGAAACTACAAAAAACAAAAATAGTGAATATGGTAATAAACTAGCGTAAAAGAATGCCGAAAAATGTGGCCTAAATAGATACATTTAGAGTTTGGTTCTACTAGCTCAAGTAAAGTATATTTATCGAAGATAACCCAATCCGTACAAAAGACTATTTTTTTAAAAATTTTGTAAAAAAAGTGAAGGCAATGTTTTGAAAATTGGCGGTATCAAAAAAGATTTTAAGAAATTTTGATTTTTTTTTTTTTTAGTTATTTTCCCCCATTTTACCATGTCTTATACTCATAATGATTTATTAAATTGAATAAACAGAAAGTATTCTGATTGAAAAAATTTTCAATTTTTTTTGGTAATTTTTCAGGGTATTTCTTTTATGTTTTCCAAACAATCCATCATCATACCAATTTAAAAAACTAGCATTTTTTGTTTATTAGTAATCATACTTTTTATAACTTTTTTCTTTTCTGCGGACACTATAGCCAAACAAATATATTTTTAAAAATTTTTCCGCATAAGTTTCAGTTTTGTCATGTAAAACCCTTATAAAATAAGGGCTAAGTTCCCTTTTAAAAAAAGGGGCCCCCTTTAAAATACTGAGATCTAAAATTAGACCAATAGTCCGGTCAAATTGGAATAAGAGTAAATTTCATAAATTTACATCAAGCTGAAAGTAAGTAAAATTTTTTTAAAAATAATTAAAAAAAACTTTTTCCCCCAAATTTAAAACTTCAGTACGTGGAAAAAAATTGATTTTTGGGGGCAAAGATCAAAAATGTTTTTTTGGGTTTTTTTTTAAAAAGGTAAGTTTTATGTAAAAAAATTTTTCAGACAAAAATTGTAGATCATGTTATCTATAAAAATTTAAATAATTTTTCCCCAAAAAACCCCTTCCTGAGATATAACGATTCAAAAACATGTAAGCGTCATCGTATGAAAGTTTCCCCCCCACCTCTGTGGGGCATTTTTTTCGTGGGTTTTCAGTAGGTCTATTTCCCAGGTTTGTGAAATAGACCTACTGTGGACCGGCCTTTACAATTTGTGAAAAAAAAAACAGTCCAATTTTGTAACCCCATTTGCAAAAAATTGTGTTTTGCAGTTTTTCCGGCGCAGTTGGAATAAAATCTGAATTGGTTCTAATGTATTATCGACCAACTTCCAAACCCCAAACTTTTTTGGGGCTAGCTGATAAAACCCAAGCCACACTTAAACCTCGTAATATACCCGAAAAAGATGTTGATGAGCCGCAACTGAGGTTAGAGGAAGACAAGCTAATTGCCCCTTGTTTTTTATTTTGAGTGTTTTTAACAAAACATGCATAGTGATATTTATCTAAGCAGGTAGTTTATATTCTCGATATTTATGATTAAATCTTCATTTTACCGATATTCTCATAGTTATACTTATATAAATTTTATTTTTTAAAAAATGTAAGTTACAATCACGATAAAAAAAATATTTTTAGTTATATTACAGCTACAGAGATGTATAAAACGTGACGTACTTATGCAAAAATGACGCTTACAACTTTTTGAATCGTTATATCTCAGGAACGGTGGCTTTAAAAATATTTTTTATACCTTTTTTATAGGTAATTTTAATTTTATGATTTACATTTTTTGTTAAAAAAAAATTTTTTTTTTCCCTTTTTGCCCAAGTCAGTTTTCCACGTACCAGAACGATGGGGAATTTCGAAATGTTATTTTTATTATGTTTTGAAAATTTTTTTACTTTCAGCTTGATGTAAATTTTTTCCTTTGAATATCTGATTGACTGGAGTACAAGTTCTGTCCAAAATTTTTGTTCCATTTTTTTTGGGGGCAAGTTTTTTACTAATCTGTTTGTTTTAAAGAACGTTTTTTTTTTTTTTAAAGAAGGCAAATTTTTTCAATAAGCAACAGATCAGTAAAAAGCTTGCCAAGTAAAAAAAGAGTACGAAAGATGCTTATTATTAATGTCTCTTAAATCGCGCCTGGTTTTAGTTTAATAAAAATGTAGCAATTTTTTTTGTTTAGAAAAAACAAAATCAAGCCTGAATTTTAAATTCTAAGACAATTATTTCCTAAAAAAATCAGGTTTGATTGCAAAATTCTAAAATACCCTCCAAATAAAATACGGTATTACGGTCCTGAGGGCGTTTCGAGTAAAAATGTGCAGTTTTCAAATTTTTTTCACTTGTGTCCTAAAACCTATTTACATACCAAAATTTTAAGTTACAATTTTTTGGGAAAGTGCCCCATGTTTAAATTGATAAATCAATGAGTTTAGTTAGTAGTAAAATGGGTGACTTTCAAAATCAAATATTTTTAAAATCACTTGAAATAATGTGGTATATTTTTCATAGATAATTAAAATGCTTTTTGAATTTACATAGGTACCAAAGGACATGGCACACTTCTTTTGAATTTGAGTCATCGACAGATTTTTTTGAAATTTTAATATTTTATTTTGGTCCAAATAAGCATTTTCTTTCTTCGCCAACCTTGTAGCTATACAGGGTGATACAAAAAAAATAAAGCCAAAAAAATTTTTAAAAAAATTATTTTTTTATTAAAAATACTGTCTGTTACCCCAGATAAAAATTAGGGCATTTTTTTTATAAAAAAAATATATATTTCATACCAAGTAATTTTTTTTTCGTGTACAGGGTTTTTTTCTGCCTTGTCCTACAGGGTGCACGATTTATAAATGAACCAACAAATATACAGTCTAGTCGGACTAAACATAATATATAATGTCAGTTATTATTATAACCTATGGGGAATTTTCCCAACTTGGTAGTAACTCATTCATACATACAGCTTTTCCCCCCAAAAAATCATTTTTAGATCCCCCTTCAACCAAAATTATATGGCGGCTTTATTTATATTTTTTCCAGTTATACAAAAACCCCTTTTGGAAAAAAATTTTTTTTTCCCCCGATCTACACTATAAAATATTTTTTGATGTAAACCGATGTTTCGAAAAGTGACTTAGTATTACGTAAAATGTCGCAATTTAATACAAACATGAATAATAATTAATGAAATATCAAAGAAAAATACAGATTACTGGTTTTAAGGTAACTTTAATCATTTCAAAACAAAAATAAACACAATGGTAAACTTCAAACAGTAACAAGTTAGATACTGTTTGTAGAGGGAAATTTTTTTTTTAGTAAAATAAAAAAAGATGTATTAATTAGTATTATTCTTTTTAAAAAAAACCCAAGGGCCCCTTGTTTACCTTATTAAAAACTTAATACTAAAATGTTTTAAAAGTAACCTATACTATTTTAAGAAATAGAGATGAAAAGATCATACTAGTCAAGAACTTGTGGCTCTTCAATGCTTTTATGTAGCGTCCAAAAAGTTGTAAGTAAAACAGTTGTTGGATATTTGACAACCAATACCTAGCATATCCCAGGTACTATATTACACTGGCAACATGGGCACATACGCCAAGCGTTCTGGCACCCACTTTGCATTTTGCAATAGGTACCAGAAATAGGATCACCATTTTTTTTTGGAATCGAGAAAGCAAATATGAAATGAAAATACTTGCTTAAAAGCTTTGAAACCTTGAAAGTATCTTTGCTCTTATTAAGCCCCCTTCAAATTGTTGAATTTAAAAAAAAATATTCATTATTTTTTCTTTTCAGCGGTATCTTGAATATAAGCGAAGAAAGCATCACTTGATAGGTACCAAATGTTTTAGAAATAACATAGTCTATAGGCAAAACATGAAATTTTTTATTATTTTCCATATTTACCCATCACCACCATGACGTAAGTTAAAATAAAATACCCTTGTGCATTAAAAAAGACTGCCTTTTTTTTTTTAAAAATTTGGGGCTTTTTGGGGCTTTTAGATATGGGGGTAGTCGGGGTATAAAATTGCACAATGCTATTCGGGTTGGGGATTAATAACCGTTTTTGTAAAATTTTCTACATGACTTTGGGTGAATTTTCCCCCATTTCAAATTTTCTGCGCAAGCAAACCCTTATTTTGCTTTATTGTCAATATTCTACTAACAAACCTTCCGTATGACGGGAAAAAAAAAAAAAAATAAAACCGCTATATAATTCTGGTTCACCCGGTATCTAAAAATAACTTTTTTGGGGGAACACCGTATGTAAAAAAGAGTTACTGCCAAAAAAATTTCCCCATGGGTTTTAAAAAAAATAACTGACATACGGCCGAGGATGAGGGTTTTTTAAAATTTTAAAAAGGACTTAGAAAATTGTTAAAAGTTAACAACGGTTTAGAATGTTTAACAAAACGTCATTGTCAGTGTTATTCAATGATTTTAGTAGGCAAACTGTCAAAATCGTTATTTTGTTAAAATTTTAAACCGTTTTTTAAATTTGAAATTCCCTTTAAAAACGGTTTAGAATGTTTAACAAAATGTCAGATTTTGTCAGGTTGCCTACAAAATCATTGAATAACACTGACAACGACGTTTTGTTAAACATTCTAAACCGTTCTTAATTTTTTAAAATTGCTAAGTCCATTGCTAAATTTAACAACGGGGATCACACTCGGCCTTTAAAATATTTTATTTAGGCCTACGGACTTATATCTGTTGGTTCAATAAATCGTGCACCCTGGGGGCAGGGAAAAAAAACCCCGTACACGAAAAAAAAAATACCTTGAATGGAATATATATTCTTTTTTTATAAAAAATGCCTAATTTTATCAGTCCAGGGGGGCAGACAGCATTTTGTTATGTTTTCATGGTATCACCCTGTATAGCTACAAGGTTGGCGCAATGAAAGAAAATGTTATTTGGACTTTATAATAAAAAAACTAAAATTTAAAAAAATTCCCTCGGTGACTCAAATCCATAAGAAGTGTGCCATGTCCTTTCATACCTTTATGTAAAACGATAACAGAGTTAATAGAAAAAAAAACATGATAAAATGTTTTATGTTATATGGTAGGATAATATGTAGACGTCAAAACTGAAACCCTTTTTTTAAAGAAATGACTAGTCAGCAGAATTTTTGGGGGAACCAGCGTAATAGCCTAATTTTTTGGTTAGTTTTTATGAGTCAAATAAGGTTTTTTTTGCTGTTTGTCGGCAAAAAAATTTTGGTTTTTTTTGGCCCCCCCTTTTCCCGGTGGGGACTACCAGACCAATCCTATAACAAATCAATGCCTTGACATTTTCTTACTGAATATACACCTTTTTGTAAAACCTTTTTTTTGTTAGGAAAATAAAATAAAATTTGAATCATCTCTATAAATTAAATTCGTGACGAAAAAAAAGTAAATTTAAAACTTTTCAGAATTTCATGAGTTAGCCGGAAAGGCCCAAAAAACATAATACTTAATATTAATACATACATATTTCATTATGTTTCGCAAAAAATATGCACTGAAATCATTACTAAAAATAATATTATCTCGGTTATCGCCTTCCCCAAATAATGATAACGAGAATCTTGGGTGAAAAGGTAATAAAATTTTTTTCGTTTCGTTTTTTTGGGTTTAAAAAATTTTAAAATTTTTTTTAAAAAGTATGACTGGGGAGGGATATTACATAAAAATTTTGGGTTTTTTAAAAGTATTTTAAGCAAAGCAAATTCATTGACTAAATTTTTGGGGAAAATAAGTTTTTTTAAAACATAATTTTAAAAAAATTTTTTTGGTATATCAATTTAAAAACAACTTAAACTAGAACTAGAAGTTGGGAAAATGAACCTTAAAAAAATTCCCCAAATAATTTTAATTTATGTAATAATTTTATTTAAACATTTTGATAAAAAAAAAAAAAGCTTAAAATTTTTTGGGGAAAAATTTCTTTTTTTTTAAAAATAAAATTTTTTTTTGAAAAATTACAGTGATGCAAAATCCCCCGATATCAGATATTTGCAAATTTTTTACAAAGTCAAAAGTAAATTTTTATTTTAGATATTATTTTTTAATGATAATTCTTTTGGTTAAAATTGTCAAAATTTTAAAAAATAGGCATTTGGTTCAAGAACAAGAAAAAAATATTTATTGGAATATTAATGTACAGGGTCTTTGGTTA
>JAHBCN010010844.1:0-30551 GCA_019359885.1 Listronotus oregonensis | reverse complement strand
CCTTTGTTACATGTAACGTGAATTTTTTTTTAAAAAAGTTCAAGGGAAAAAAAGGGGAAAGTTTAAAGGGAAAAAGGAACTGAAAAAGTAAATTTAAAATTTGAAGTGGTAATTTCAACAGTGATTGGTTAATAACGGTACATTACAGTAGTAATGAGCAGTCAAGGTATTATTTAAAATTTAAATAATTGTTCTTAAACAGTTTTATAAGAGAAAAACCGAATTTTGTCATAAATTTGCGGTAGCTTTTTTTTTTTTTGATAAAGTAATTATGTAAATTTGTGACTAAACAATAATCTTTTTGATAAGATTATTCGTTAATAAAATAAACGAAGTGTCACAGGAGTGACAAGTTATTCGGGGTGTCTTAAAAAATGTATTTTTTTTTAATTTTGATTTGGAGAAATTTGCTCAGATAGAAAGGTGATTCGTTTTTTTTTTTAAGTAAAATAAAAATAATGTATTTACCAAACTTAAATGTAATTACGCCAAAATTAATATTATTTATTATTTCTTTCATATAAATTGTGAATTTGAGCCTCATTTATAAGAATGAAACATTTAAAGCTTGGTCTGTAGTTTGTAAGTTTACATTCTGATCTACTAAGAACTTAACAAATTAATTTGCTTTAAATTTGTAAAATTCTAAAATTTAAAGCAACAAGTGCTTACTTTTTTTGTTTTTGTTAAATTGAACCAAATTAAAGTCGATTTAATTTGTGTGATTAAAATTTATACATTATTTTCACTTAAACTCTTTAGGTATTTTTATATATTTGTAAATGTTTAAATAGTTTAGCTGATACGCCCCATTGGAGTATCACACCATATTTTTTATATTGTAAATTTGTTTAAATAAAAACTTGTGTACATTTATTCTTTTCTTTGTTTCATAATTAGCAACAGTATTTTTACGGGATGTCCTTAATAACCTTAATTTGTATCTATAAATTCAGTTCACCTTTAGCAGACAGCGGAGTTTGTCTGCAACTACTTAAGGAGCTGAAGCGCAACGATAAATCAGTTTCTTCTCTATTCTTTTTAACTTAAAAAAACAGTTAGTTTACAATAGTCGAAATTTTTGAAATATATTTTAACAAGAATTCGATAAATTACTACAAAAAAAGATTTAGGACAACTTAATGGGGAAGTCTACTTAAATTGCTAGTTGCTAAATCTCTTGAACTTATGATGTCCACCACATTTAAATATTCATCACCCTCTCCGTAAAAATTCAACAGGAATTTT
This sequence comes from Listronotus oregonensis, assembly GCA_019359885.1. Lineage (NCBI taxonomy): Eukaryota > Metazoa > Arthropoda > Insecta > Coleoptera > Curculionidae > Listronotus > Listronotus oregonensis. Next base: position 29,303 of record JAHBCN010010844.1, on the reverse strand, counting down.
AACCGTAAAAAAAGGGTTCTTAATATTTTAATAAACTTGGCTTTATAACCAAGAACGGAAAGTGATCTCGCCTTTTTGCCTCGGCTTTGGAATTCGTTGTATCTAATAAAACACTTCTCTTGGTATGAATGTTTGGGATCAATGAACTCATTTTTTTTATTAAAAAAAAATTTTTTTCATTTTTTGGGACATTAGAAAAATTACTGGCAATTAAAAAAAAAACATTTTTTTTTAATTTAAATTTTCATTTAAATACTGGAAAATTATTAGTACAATTTTTAAATTGGTTTTAAAATAATTTTTATTTTTACAATATTTTCTTTTTATATCATAAAGTTTTTTTCTAAATGGAACCTTTTAATAATTAATTTTTCTTAAACTTTATAACAGCCTACACAAACGTAAGAAGCCTAATTACTAAAATTTCCCCAGTTCCTTAACATTCTTTAACTAAAAAGTACAGACTTGGCAATGGAACCCTTTAGATAGCGGGAAGAGCAAACCGAACGTAATACAAAGAACAACTATAAACTACCCTTTTTAATATCGGAAAAAGCCATTGACGACGCCCACAATTTAACGTGGATTCCAAAACACACCCAACTGCACATGATCACTTGCGGTCATCCAACAAAACTAACCGCGCTTGGCATTCTTAACTTCGTGATCTCACGAATCCGCTTTTTTTCTTTTTAAACTTTTATTTTTAACCATTATTTACAACGTCAATTTTTATAATTTTGAATATACAGTAAAAGCGCACCCGCGAACATAGAGGCTTGGACGATTTTGGATGTGCCCAATTATAAAATACCAATAATAATTTTGTAGCTTGCATTTAACCGTCTCGTTTTTACGTGGCTCATTTTTTTTTAAACTGGTGAGGAGTGCGGTGATAAATTCGGAAGGATTATTCCTTAAATTGTGAGTCTAGTTTTTATTTTCAGTAAGAGGATGGTGTTTAAAGCAAGTAAAAATTATACCCCGAGATCGGATTTTTATCAGCCATAAATTTAAAATTGTTGCTTGAGACCGCAACGTTTGCTACGGTCTTAAGAACCAAACAGTTATTCCTGAAAATAAAATATTTTTTTCAAATAAAATGGAACGTAGAAGTTATTTTTAAAAAAATAAATTAATGTCTTCATAGAATAAAAAAAAAAACTCTTTAAGTTATCGAAGATGCTCAAATAAACCACCTTTTTGAGCCAAACAAAACAAATTTCAAAAAAGCCTTCTAATTTGCTGAATGTTGGAAATTCCTAAAAGAATTTCAATTTTAATTGCAATTCTTGGATTATTAGGCCTATTCTTGAAACCATAAATTTGTGATTTTATGACCCCAAGAATAAAATCTTGGGTGAAACCTGAATAAATGTCGATTCATCAGTAAAAACAATGTTTCTTATGAAATTTTTATTGTTATTTTCCATTTCCATTACTAAAATGATCATCGGGAAAATTTCTGGGTTTTTCTTACTTTGTAGGATCGGTATTCATTTTTTCAGCACTTTTCCACTAATCTTCTGCTCAAATCAACCTTTCTGCAATGGAAATTGTAGGATTTTAATAAACTTGCCATAATAATTTCCATTTTTCCTTTTCTTTTTTCTTCCATATCTTTTTTTATTTTTGGGAGTTAAATAACCAAATTAGGTTTTAATATCCAAATGTTTTTTTTATTGTGGTTAAAGGTAATCATAAGTTTACATGTTTTAAAATTAGAAAAGAAAGTAAAAAAATTTTTGGTATTTGGCCAAGGGGGTTTATTCTCCCAGTATATTTTCGCTCTAAAATCGTGTGCATCTAAAATTTATATTCTTAAATGTCATTTTTGACATTTACCATTAATTTTGAAATTGTAGAACCCATTTAAAATGAATTTTTTTCGCAAAAAAAAGGAGAAAAATTAGACATTACCTGCAAATGCTCATTTACCAGATAAAGGCTTACAGCAATTTTTTTGGGATTAAATAAGCCAAACCGTCAACCTCTGCTATGCAACGCTTTAATTCATCAAAAAACAATGCCAGATGCCTAAATTTGGCCACTTTTATCTATTAAATTTCAGATTTGCAGATGTTAGATTGTAAAGGCTAATGGGGAATCTCGTCTTATGAATTTTTCTTATTTCTTTGTCTTAAGCAATATCCTAATCTTATTTCCAATACTTTTAAATTTTAAAAAAAATCACACTCGGTAAAAAACTAAAACTAAAACTAATTTCAGGATCTAAGGCGCAAAAATTTAAACGTCCAATAAATAATTTGCCCATTGTTGTTAAATTTCCTAATATTTTCTCCCCGGTAAAAATCTGGTTAGTTTTTTAAAAAATCTAGAGGGGATTATTGTTTGCTCCAATAAACACTTTTCATTATCCTGGATATTATTTGTTTAATACCCGGTTCGAAAGCGATTATACTTTGAATGGTTAACGAAAATAGATTTTAATTGCCTACTAAAACCATTGAATAACACTGATATAAGGTTCTTTAAACATTCTAAACCTTGATTAACTTTTGTCAACCGGGAAATGGTAATGGAGTTTTTTTTAACAAGATGACTCCCTACCCCACTTTGAATAATAGTTAGAGTTTTTAAATACTCACTTTCAAAACTGTTGGTGGAACTATAAGTTTGCCACCAATTAAATTTCTCCTTCAGTTTTTTTTGGAAAGTGTTGGCAAAAAAATTTAAAAAAGTCATCCTAACCCAGCAACAACCTAATCAAAAAATTCATTAAGCCGAAGAAAATTCCGTTTGCATAATTCTGCCAAGAATTAAACAGTCTACCATCCTGTAAAGTGAAGGTTGAACCACAAAATCGGGGCAACCAAAAGGCCCACGGAATATATTAACCAACCAGGGTTTTCTGAAGGAACAAGACTAATGGAAAAATTGGTACAAAAGAAAATGGGAGATTAGATACAAAAAAACCCAGGATTCTGTGCTGCTTAGTAAATCCGAGGCTCCCAGAAAAAAAAAAATACAAATTTTTTTTTTTTTTTTATAATTAATCTCCGCCGTCTGAATTATAAAACATAATTTTAGACAATTAAAAAAATTGGGAACAAAAGGGTACTACTACGTTCTTATAATTTGATGTAAGGGCAATTTAGTTATATTTATTTGCACCCTTGCACAATACTATTTTATGATCTTCCTTTAATTATAAAATTTATTTATAGAAAAACACAAATGCTTTAGTTTTTAGTCCCAAATTCTTGAAGAATTCTCAAATTTTTTCTTTTTTAACCAGCTTTACAAAGATTTTATTTTATTTATATTTATAAACACCTATTTTTACCTGATAAATAATTTTTACTTTTGACATGTGAAATTTTTTTAGATTTTAAAAAACCATATTTTAAAATTAAATTTAAAAAACCGTGTCTGTGGAGAAAAATCTAATTTAATAAAAACACCGACAATTTTGCAAAATTTGAATAATTAATTAATTTCACAATATTTTACAAATATAAATTTTAACTACAATTTAGGAATATTGTTATTTTTAAGTAAAACTATCATTATACTTAGTGCTTAATCGTCATCCAGTGTATTCGTTTTAAGGCACTCTTTAAAAGAAAAAAAATTGCACAAATAGTGAGATTTTTCTACACTCTTTCTATCACCGCTCTATCTTGCCAATGCTTGTTGCGGTGTTATCGAAAACAAAAGCGGAAACGCCGAGCAAATAATGGTCCAGTATGCTTCTTCCGCAATTTTGCTAAATTACTTTTTCCTAAAGACAAAAAGCACAGCAACAAATAATTACTTGGTTTTCATTCGGTGGAAAGCAGCCGGAAGAAGTTTTACATTTGAATGGACCACTTTTTAAGGAGTTTTTTTCTTTGAGTTTTAATAATAAGATTTCCTTTTTTTATATTTATAATTATAGAAAATAATTAATTTAAATAAACTAAAATTTGTGGAGGGTCTTATTACTAATCAGACCCAAGGTACTTCGTAATAAACTAAAATAAATAGGTTGAATAAGTAAAATATTTTTCCTTTGGTGCTATATCAAAAAAATAATAATAATAATAATAATAATAACAATAAAGAAACGTAAAAATAAATGTAACCTAAAAATAATAAATCTTTTACCATGAAATCTAGTTCTTCTGGTGCAAGTAATTTTAAGAAGCAGAAATTTTAGGAAAGTAAGTGCAGTTTTAATATTTGGTCCAAGTGATGCGTTATAATTTAAAAACTAGGAGTTTTTGACAAAATTCGATGTAGAGTCGCGATAAGCACCCCGAAAAACCGTTGTATAGAAAATGTTAGTAAATTTAGTAGAATCGGTAATTTAATTCCTATCATTGGGATCTTGGAAACTTGAAGAGACACGATTTCAATTAAATGGCGGCAAAGTTGCGCAATTTAATGCTGATTTAAATGTCACCTTAGAAGTTCAAATTTTTAAATACTTCCGAATATTTAAAACCGAATATTCGCGATTTTTTTTTGCTCTATTTAAATAGATATAACAAAATAATTTTTACATTGCGACTTTTTTTGTTCTTCAAGACAGTGTTATTTGATTTACACACCGACGTTTTGTCTTCGATATGCCATCATCAACTTTGTTTTTTTTAAATACGGCCCTGGATTTTTTATTACGTATTTTAAAAGCTTTTAGGATCCCAAAACCAATGATGTATCACACTTATTCGAAAAAATCATTTTAATGTTTTTCTACCAAAAATCTATTCTCTGTCTGTCTCTTACACATGGTTTCTTATGGAAATTGCCATTAATATGAATTTATCGATATACATACATTGGCCGTTTTTAAAAAAACCAAGTTGATGATGGCAGATCGAAGACAAAACGTCGGTGTGTAAATATAATAACACTGACTTGTAACACAAAAAAACTATTTTGTTATGGTTACTTAAATGAAGATATAAAAAAAATTAAAAAACGCGAATATTCGTTTTTCCAAAAATCTCTAAAAGTTTTTAAACTTTTAAGGTGGCATTTTAATCAGCATCAAATTGCTCAACTTTGGTAATGATGAGATTCGAATTTGGGACACCCTGTACAGTAAAAATTTAGAATTAGTCGAGTAAAATTCACACAATTATTTTAAATATTCAAAAAATGTTGACATTTACTTAAGTGGAAATTGACATTTTCTCGGGCGGAAAGTAAACACTTTCCACCTGGGTAAATGTCAAAGTAAGAAATTAGTTATTTACATTACAAGATGCGAAAGTTTACTTTTTGGTGTGAGGTGGTTTTTAAATGGCCGAGGCGAAGCCAGGCTATTTAAAACTTCCGAACACTTGAAAGGCCTTTCGCATCGTGTAATGTATTATATTTTTCTGCTACTGTTCTATGTATCGCATAATTTGATAATCATTAACATCATGTTTTAATAGAGATTAGAAATTTTACCTGTTAAAAATTAATCCATAGCAACACATTTATTGTTGACATTGTCTGTCATCAGCACTTGTCAGATTTTGAATTATGGTTAATTTGGTATAAATCCATTCCCATTTTAAAATGTTAAATAATATGAAAATGGCATCCAAAAGGCAGCTGACCTTGCGTGTGCCTCACTTCTGCCAGACAAATCTAAAGAGAGGTACCATCAAACATATAAATCGTTTTCTGAATGGCTTGCTACAAAAAATGTGGGGCGGATTGACGAGAATGTGATGTTGGCGTATTTTCAAGAAAAATCCGAGTCTTTATCACCACCAACCCTCTGGTCTGTATATTCCATGCTCAAGTTAACAATTTCCGTAAACAAAAATCAAGATATTTCGGAGTTCAAGAAACTAGTTGCTTTTATTAAAAGGAAAAACGATGGTTATGAGGCAAAAAAGTCAAAAATTTTTAAAAAAGAAGAAATCATAAAGTTTTTACTTAACGCGCCTGATCAAAGTTACTTAGCAATGAAAGTAATAGCCATTATGGGAGTGGCTGGGGCATGCCGGACAGACGAAATATACAGAATGAAGCTAAGTGATGTAGAAATAAGAAATGACGTGGCTATAGTAAAAATAGTGGAGTCTAAAAATAAAGTTAAAAGAAACTTTGTAGTAACCAACGATGAAGGCTCAGTTCCTTATGTCAGATTTCTACAGGAATATATTAAGCTGAGACCAAGGAATGCTCTAGATGAGCGTTTATTGTATCGTTATGAAAGAGGTAAATGTGTTAATCAAGTAATTGGAAAGCACACTATTTCAAATGTACCTAAAGAAATTGCGAAGTTTTTGAAGCTTGAAGACATCAGTAGATACACTGGCCATTCTTTTAGAAGAACGTCAACTACGTTCCTTGCCAATGCTTCGGATGTCGATATTTTGGACTTAAAAAGGCATGGAGGTTGGAAGTCTTCTTCTGTTGCGGAGGGATATATTGCTGAATCCTATAGTAATAAGGTGGAAATTTCAAAGAAGATTTTACACGAAATTCCTACCAATATTTTCTCTAATGAAGTAACAGTGAAAAATATGAATATTAACGTAGTTAAAGGTGATAACGATACCCCAACAACAAATTTAAAAACTGTTAATTCAAGTATTATTCCTCCAATTTCTTTTGCTAATTGCTCAAATTGCACAATTACTTTTAATGTTAATACCTAACCTAGTTTTTAAAATATTTTGTCATAAATTAGTTACTTTTTATAAATAAATCCTAATATTTCCCACAAGCATATTTTCTTTTTTTTACTCTTACTTTTTTGTCCAGGCGCTGAAAATATTACTTTCGTAGCTAGCAACGCTTAGCAACCAGGTAACACGAAGGTTCTCTTTCGTTATCATTCGCGTTGCTAGGACCACAAAGTTTTCTTATTTATACAGTAGTAGAAAAATGTCTTTTTCAAACTTTCAAAAAGTCATAAATGTCAACATTACAGCTATGTTTGTGGATGAAAGACTTATTCATTTTTCTATAACATTGTCTGTCCGGTTGCGTAGTGGTCAGAGCCTCGGCTCGCCGCGCCGGCGATCCGGGTTCGAATCCCATCCCCGCCGGGGAGACATATTTAGGTAGTAGTTATTTAAAATAACGTCCGTGGTGGCACTACCGCGTTGTCTAAAAGGTGCTGTGAAATGCAATATTTGCATGTTTCAGTGCTTGGGCAGCGTTGACGGAACTGGGGCAAAAAAGATGGGTTAAACATCGGAAAACCCGGCACTCACGGTACTCTGGTACTTAGGAGTATATATGTATATGTCTAGTATATATAGTATATATGTATATGCAAATCCTCCGTGAGTTGTAACACAGATAAAAAAATAAATAAAATACTTATAAAAACAATGTCGCCTTAAAGATATAACTGTGTTTTTCTAAAGAACATTTTTCAAAGTACCAAACTTTTTGTTAAAAATGAATAAGTGAAATTCTCTTCTTTATCCTAAACCGCTATTTCACAAAAGTGCTGTGTTATCGCAAACAAAAGCGAAAACGCCGCGTAAATAATGGACCACTGTGCGCGATTTCGCAAAATTATTTTTCCTAAAGACAAACAGCAAAGTAACAAATAATTACTCGTTTTTCATTCGGTTGAAAGCAGACCAATGTTTTACATTTGAATGGGGCAACGTTCTAAATAGTTTTCTTTTTGTAGAGAACTCATTGGCGGAACAGAGATGTTAAGTAGGCAGCCATGTTTTTCTTAAAATCTTTTAGAATAATGTATACAGGGTGTTCAGAAAAATGTAGGAAGTTACTGGGATATAAAAAAACATGTAAAAAGAATACTATAAGTTTATATAAATTGCTTTTGAATAGGCCTTGTAACCGTTTAATTTTGTCGATGCTATGTTATGGTGAATGCGCTGGTAAATGGGTGAATTGCCTACAGCATTAAATTATTTTTTTTAAATATTCGAGCTAATCTATCTTGGATGCGCTGACGAGTGGTTGTCCGTTTTTTATTTTCAACTGCTGCAGCCGGCCTGTGCCATTTTTGCATGGCGGCCGCTGGTGAAACGACATTGGTTTAATATTTTTACTGCGAATATCGTGGTCATCCGTATGGGATTTTTAATTTAAACCATCCATATCTTTGCAAAGGCTCCAGTTTTGTTGTTGTGTGAATATTTTTGAAAATTAATGGTGAAATTTGCAAAGATGGTCTCTGAAAATCAGGATTATTAGATTTTATTCAAGCCGCCCACTTTGAGGCCACATGTTAACCTAAGGCCTCCAAATTCAAGTATAACTCCAAATTCAAGTATAACTCCTAATTTAAGTTTAACTCCAAACTCAAGTATAACTCCAAATTCAACTGTAACTTATAATTTACCTCAAATTTTACTCCGGGGTTGAGTCCAGAATCTGCAGACCACCCTTACCTGCCGTCAGGAAACAGGCAACCTTTTATTAATTTATTTATTTAACAATTACTAATCCTTTTTTATGTAACTCGAAAACTTTAATCGATTTCTATTTTTTAATAATTTTCTTTTAAATTTATGTAACTTGAAAACTTAAACTTTTTTTTTAATTTATAAATTTAAATCGTCAAGAAATTATTTCTAAATAAATGTAATTTGTTTTTAATCTTTTTGAGTTTTATTTTAGCTCACCTGATACCAGAATAATTTGTATTATTATATTATTATTATTATTTTTTCTTCTCTTTAATGAGTATTGACCAAGTCAGTTTTTTTTAATGCTTATATGCTACTTTTTTGTTTTGTCGTGCACTGGTGTGTGATCGCCCAAGCAAGCTCCTATAACATCAGGACTTCCAGTTGTCCGTAAGAAACTGTGGGCCATAACGAACTCACTATTCCTCACCCTGAGCTGAGGGTAGGTTTGCACGCACACCTACAGCTTGCTTTGGCGTGAAGCTAACCTGTGCACAGGATAAATTTTGTATTAATTTTCTTACTTTTCCTTTTTGAGCAATTGGTGTGACTCATCATAGTCACACCAGTTTTTATATAAACACTGCTTTAAAAAAAAAAGTGCGTGGCAAATTTTTGGCGCCCAACGTGGGGCTGCCAATTAAATTTTCCTTAAAAAAATATTCTGGGACCAATTTAAGAACGGTCAACTTTTGTGTGAGCTAAGTAAGATAACAGTTTTGATTTACTAACCTACTAATGATTGATTGTTTCACTTGCTTTTTTATATTGTATTAATTCTCAAGTATCTTTATAGATTTGTTTATTCAATTTTGTTTCCGCCTTGTTATTGACATTTACTTATTATTGCGTATTGTTTATCTGTATTATTGAGTATTGACGGCTATTTTATTATTGTTATTGGGGTTTACTTATTTAATCACTGTCTACGTTTAATGATCTTATTATTGCCAATTGTTTATCTGTATTATTGAGTATTGCCGCCTATTTTATTATCGTTATTACCGTGATTAATTATTGCTGATTGACTTAATTTGTATCTTTTTTTTTACTTTTATCGGTCGTTTGATTCTGATTTGTTATATTTGATTGAACTTTGTAACGATGGACTATAATATGCAGATAAATTATCTTAAAAAGGAGATGCTCATTTATGAGCTTACGGTACGTGGAATACCAGCTGATGACTCGAAAACGGTTGATGAGTTACGAGCGGCTTTACGCCCACTCTTACAATTGGAAAAGAAGGGCAAAGTTTTGAATTATCCTCCGTACGATTTTAGATTCGAGGACGAGAGAGAATTCGTTTCCAAGGCGTTAGATGATGCCAAAAAGACTATGAAGACCGTTTCTGGGGAAAACGCGAAAGCTAAATTTGAGCGAATTCAGTCGCGTTTAGTACATCTTTTTACACGTGTCGATCGCATCCCTGTTGCCAAACTAAAAGGGGAAGATATCGATACACGAGCCAAGTTATTGGTCGATGTTTTGGCTACCTTGAATTCTTTATCAGAATCTTTGAAACATGATCCTAATCTAAGCCTACTCTCTTATCTGACAAGTCCGACTCTAAAGAGTCAATCGTTTCCGGCGCAAGTCTTAATATTCAACGTCCTGGAACGTCACGATCGACGCCTACTACTTGTCATGCTGTTAAATCGTAGTCCGTAAGAAAACTGGTGGCGCCATAACGAACTCACTATTCCTCACCCTGAGCTGCGGGTAGGTTTGCACGCACACCTACAGCTTGCTTTGGCATGAAGCTAACCTGTGCACAGGATAAATTTTGTATTAATTTTCTTACTTTTCCTTTTTGAGCAATTGGTGTGACTCATCATAGTCACACCAGTTTTTATATAAACACTGCTTTAAAAAAGTGCGTGGCTTTTCGAAGATATTGACTTCCAAAAAGCTCCGAAGGAATCAAGTTTTTTGCCTAGACTTTATCCTATGGTCAAAGTGCATCTCTAGAAAACGAAAACACCTCTTATACAACTTAATATTTAATATATAATATATTAATATGTGGCTGTAAAACCTCGCAACTTACGACAAGTTTAGAACGACGGCTGCTTTCCCTGAAGATGGACTCATAGCGCAGAGCAGCAGGAAAATCAAGAATGTAAAAAATAACGAAGAAAAGTTTTAGAGATATCATAAACGTCCAAACAAATATAATGGAAGAAATTCAACGAAGACAACTGGTGTTATACAGACACGGTGAACACGAATACCCAAACACATTCTTAAATGGACACCCACAGAAAGAAAGAAAAGGGAAAAGACCTAAGGCGACGTGGATGGGAGGAATACAAAAGGCCATGTCGGAGCGTGATCTACAACCAGGAGATTGGGAAGACAGACGAGGGTGAAAGCGATTAACCGGAAGGCGCAGGACGCTATAAAACCGGATGACGATGATGTAATACCAAGTTAGACTCTTCAAATTACTAGGAAAGAAGGTGTTGTGAATTACTCACAGCTCCAGGGACGGACTAGCTGTGACACTGATGAACCTCTTTTTTAGGCCCTGTATGATTAAGAACATTAGACAAAGTTTTCTACAAACCTTTAATCACTGACTAAAAGTTAAGTACTCCTCATTTATGTCAGGAGCTCATTTTAAACCGTCTTACACAGTTTTTAACCAAAATTTTAGCTTCACCTTGAAACTATTTTGTTGGTAAAAGAAGAAAATTACGCTTTTGCATATTTAACCCGACAGAACTCGGAAGACTAAGGTGGCGTTCATATTGGCACCGCTCGAGCCGTGAGCGTTAGGCGATACCGCTTGAGCGTTGTCAAAAACTGATTCCGACAAGAGATTTTAAATGAAAACGTTCATATTGACGAGCGGGGTCTGGCGACGTGGCGCGTTGCAAAGCATCGCGCCGCTCGAGCTTCGATCTTGTTCGTTCTTTTAATCGGCATCGCTACCGCATACGTCGAATTCAGTGCATAGCAAGGCAGCAAGGCCCGGAAAAATTACAATGACATCCCAAACTGAAAGTATTGATCGTGAATTATTGATTTCTGAGATACAAACAAGACCAGCTCTCTGGAATGATAGACATCGGTCTTACAAAGACAGGAAAATTGTTGCAAAATTATAGGGAGAAATTGCAACGATTGTAGGCGTTTCAGGTAGGTAAACAAAAACATATAGGTTAGGTATTTAAATATTTTATTGCAAGATAATTTTGTTACACACTAGTATATATAAAATAATGATAACTTTCTAAAAACTGAATAATGAGTATATTGTTTTAATTTTTATATATTTAATGTTCCAAAAATATTGTGCAAACGTTTCCCTAATTTCCTTTGCTTGATTTGTTGCTCTGCCATAGTTTGTATAGACATCTCTTCTCGTAACCGGCAATTTTTCCAATTGACCTTGACTTGGAACTGGCATAAACTCAGTTACTAATTCCTCCCACAATATAACGCATGTTTCGTGAATGATTTTACTTAAAGTTGATACCCCCATTCTTGTTGTAGTAGCAAGATTTCTAAATGACAGTCCAGTAGACAGATATCTAGAACCAAAAGAATATAATTAATTCTGACATATTTACGCATTCTTGACATACAAGTAATTTATGTTTATTTGTTTCAGCAAATGTGGCAAAAGCTAAATGGAAGAATTTAAAAGATAAATTCCGAATTGAACTAAAAAGTATTCCCGAATGTCGTTCAGGCTCTGAAGGACAAGGAGGATATAAAGGAAAATGGCCTTTTTTTAATCAAATGATGTCCACGAAAGATGTTATAATGCACAGGGAAACTTGAACGACTGCGTGTCAGCAACAGAAACCAGTGATACGGAAACCGAAACCGATGTTACTCTATGTTTCCTATTTCACCAAACATAAACTCTGCTGCAAGTCTTGAAAATTCGGATGCCACATGTTCGTGTTCTGCTTCCCGAAATACCCAGTGCATCTACGTAAAAAAAAGCGGCCGAAAAACTGAAATTGACACTAACCTAGAAATTGAAAAGCAAAAATTAGACTTATTAAAAAAGGACCAAAAAATAATGAAGAATTAGTTAGTAATCCGGATTATCAGTTTTTAATGAGCCTATTACCTATTTTACTGAATTTGATTCGTTGGAAAAACTTGAAGTTAAAGTAGGTATTCAAAATGTTATCATGGAAGCTCTTCGACGAAAAAAACAAAATAACTGCAACTATCTTTCTACAGGGCTTTCAGGTATTCTTCTGTTCATCCAGGATATTCTTCAGAAACACAAGCTTCGGATTAGAAAACTATCAAGCACCATTTTTAAACTGATGTTATGTTAATTTATTTTATCGTTTTTAGTACAGATTTTGTTTGTTCATTCTATTTTCGATTTTCTTAATAAAATTTTTGTTTAAAGTTCATTTTATGTTGATTTTTGTTGCTTTTTGTAAAAAATTGAAATAAAGGTAATTATATTACTTACCTTATGGTTACATAAAGTTTTCCCTGACGGAGAAATAGGCTTTTAAAATTAGTTGTTTTATTTGGAAGTCTATGCTTTATTATGTTCAAAATATGATCAAACGTTTCCACTGACATTCTTAAAAACTGGAAAAAACGTACTGGATCACCACGAAGTTGACGATAAAGATGGTGATATTCGCCATAAATGACTCTATTTTTATTAAGGTCATGAACGGCTTGTCTTTTTTTATTCCTTCTTCTAATTAACCATCGTAGCCGTTGGTTTTCCATAAGCAATAACTGCTTTGTCACCAAATTCATCAGTTCTATTCGAGAGAAACCGATAAAATAACTGAAATAATGCTGTACCAATATGAACACGACGACGCGCGCGATGATAACGCGCAAGCGACATCGCTCGACGCTCATCGCTCGAACGGTGCCAATATGAACGCGACCTAACAGTGTAAATGAAGCGACGTTTTTACGAAAACGGTTAGGATTAGCGACATAAATAACGAGTAGTTAATTTTTAGTCAGTAGTTAAATGTTTGTAAAAAACGTTGTTTAGATTCCTTATAACTATAGTGCGTAAAACGGGGGGTCATTAGTGGCACAGCTAGTGCGACCCTGCAGCTCTGAGTAATGTACAACACTTTGTTTAATAATAAGTTAAATAGTCTCAGTGGGTATAACATTTAATTAAAATAGAATTTGAATATTCCTGGTGGCTCAATAACTATATCTAAAAAACTTTATTTCATTGGTGTTTTTTAAAAGCCAATTTCTTCAAAGAGGAGGCCCATACAAAAAAGTGTGTTAATTGTTTAGAATTACGGTTCCACCTATATTTGGCCATATAAATAGAAAAATTAAGTTATTAACAAGTTTTTTTTTAAATATTCTTCTTTTCGGCGCATTGGAGAATATGCCTAAATAAATATTTAATAATTTAATTTTCCCAGAGTAAATTCAATTTAAAAGGCTTTAAATTTTTTTTTTTTTCTTAAAATTTTTATAAACTTTACTTTTTTCTAAACAAAAATTAAAAAAGGAAAATATAAAAAAAAATAAAATATTCGTTTTTCAATATTTTATAGTTATTTTTTTAAATTTGCAAAATTAACAAATTATTTTTTATAAGTTGGTAAAAATTTTTATTCTTTAGGTTCATTAAAAATAAAATCATATAAAAAAATAAGAATGTCAATTTTTCGATTAATTTTTATTATTATTAATATTATTATTTTTGAAAAATCCAAAAATTTATATTTTTGATTTTTTTTTTAATTATTTGTGCTTACACGTAGAATATGAAACAAATAACTAAAAATTGCTGAATTTAAAAGAATGTATTTTATTGACAAAAAACTTTAATAAGCCCATTTTTTATCTTTAAAATAAAAATTAAAACCAAATTTTATTAAAGTTTGAAAAATATATAATTTTTTTAGCAAAATTAGGTAGAGCCGAATTCCTTGGCAAAAAAATGTTTAAATTTTTTATTCTTTTTTTGGGTTTTAAATTGGTGTTAAAAGTATCTTAAAAAATAACTTTGATATTTTAAAATAAAATTAAAAATTCTTTTTAAAACGTTCGTTGGATAGTGTATTAGGAATAATTTGAAATTCCAATTAATTGACTGTTTGCAAAAAAATTAAATATATTTGTTTTTTAGATAAAATAACTCTTAAAAAATTTGCCAAAAATTCTTCATAAAACTGATAAAAAAAACTTACACAAAGTATTTAAAAAAACAAATAATGTTGGTCCTTTCAGGATCACGCCCCCCTGCTTGAAGCCATAGATTCCTTAAAGCCTTATCAGATGGAATTTTAACAAAAGTCTTTCCAGGCATATTAATAGACGTATTTTGCAATGGTAATTATACACCAACGGTAAACTTTACTCATTTTGAGACACAACCGTAAAAACCCCAAAACCAATCACACAGAACAAGAGCAACGAAAAAATGAAAACAAATATTGAAAAACGAGGTTATAAAACCGCCCAGTTCAATGCGTACATCTAGTGTACATTCCACTGTGTCATTGTACCAATCCAAAAAAAATTTTACTACTAGGCTATTTGGCAACGCAGACTTTTTTCCTATAAATGACGTCATTTATAAGTAACCTAACAGAAAGCGTTTTCGCGGGCCTTTTTAATTTTTGAATTTTTTAAATCGAAATATCGGAAAAAAAACCAATTAAAGAAAAACGAAGTAGTGGTTTTTTAAGAACGGTCTATAATAGTGCAAACGACATCATTAAAAAAAAAAAGGACCCTATTCTAAATGGGTATAAAAAAATTTATAAAAAACTTATGTGAATATAATATTTTTTTTCATTTTTTTTTTTTGGGGAAAATTGCTAACTTTTTTTTTGGGGAAAAAATGTATAAAAAAACAAGATATGCTTCCCTTTAAAAAAATTCACACGTAAATTTATGATCCCATCATTTGATTCACTTTTAACAGGTAATATACTTTAATATACCATTCTTTTGACATAATCGTTTAAGCCAGCCTATTGTTATACTTTGTAGAAGTATTTGCGTTTTATTACTTTTTTTATTGGCAACATCAATATTTAGTAGATATTATTTTTTTCACGCGTCATAACTGACGGACCTTTTTTTGTCATAACATCATAAAAAAGAAAATTTTGTCGGCAAAATTTTCAAATGGCATAAAAGTTTGTTGCTTGACTGAAAGCAACAAACTAAAATAAAACCACAACAAGACACTTTTCCAAAAATTTGACAGCTTGTCATTTCTAACCCTAGTCATAACTTGCAAGTATGTTCTATAGTTTTGTGGCGGATTTATTATATTTTTTATTGGGATTACTGGCCTTAAAATTTTCTACATTTTTCTGTCTTTTTAAAAACTATATATTTACTTGTAAATACAAACTAATACGTTATTATTTATCATAAAACGTCATAAAAAATAAAAAGGTCTTAAAATCTCCTAAATTGTATTACAAAATTTTTACAAATTTAATTTTAATTTCTATTTTATTTATTTATTTATTTATTTACGGGCACAAAAACCCATTAAAAATACAATAACAAACACAATAATATACATAACAAAAATATTAAAACTAAATTACCTATGTTAAAAACAATATTCGATAATACAGTTAAAAATATACATAAATAAAACTATAATTTGACATTTGCAAGTTTACCTTTAAATGAACTAAAGGAAAGGGAGAAAAATCTAAATTCACCTATTACCATTAACTGCAATTCTCGTCATAGGTGAGAATGAACCATAGTTACATCGATAAAATTGTACGCAAATAGTTCTGAAGACCTAGTTTGTCTATTTGGTGCTCTAAAGCCAACCTGAGATAACAAATCCGGACAGTCTATTACACCATTAATAAGTTTAAAAAGAAAACAAATATCAGCTTTTACCCTTCTGTCCTCCAATCTATCTAATCCCAAATAAGTCCTGGCCTCATCATAATTGAAAAAAGTAAGTGGAAAGTTTGTTCTAAAACATGCCAATTTAATATATTTATTTTGCACCTTCTCAAGGTTAGACACATGTACCAAATAGGAGGGAGACCATACACAGGACAAATATTCCATTCTTGAACGTACCAAGCTATTATAAAGAAAATTAAGGCATTTAATGTTTGTGAATCCACGTGAAAACCTGTTAATAAAGCCTAACAATTTAAGTGATTTATTAACAATAGAATCGTAATGAAGATTAAAAGTCATCTTAGTGTCCAAAATAAGACCCAAATCTGAAATTGAGGACACTCTTTCAAGACTTTCCTCCTGAATTTTATAATCAAAGTTTATACAATTTGCAGTTCTTCGAAAGCTTATACATTTACACTTTTTTGATATTTAAAGCAAGTTTTTTCGCAAAACACCATTCATTTAGGCGGTTCAAATCATCCTGCAATGATACACAGTCATCCAAAGTTTTTATAATCCTAAATAACTTTAAGTCATCAGCATAAAAAAGATGTTCTGAATGAATTTCGAAGTCGTTAATAAATAAATTAAACAAATATGGACCCAAATGACTCCCTTGATGAACACCTTATGTTACTAGGATATCTCGAGAAGTAAATCCTTTTATTCTTAACATTTTGTTTACGTCCAGTTAAATAAGTTTTAAACCATGACAGCATGCTACAGTCACACCACATCCTTCAAGCTTTTTTGAAAGAAGGTCATGACTTACAGTGTCAAAGGCTCTGGAAAGTCAGTGTAGACAGCATCAACCTGGCAGCGACTCTCCAAAGCCGTCAACACATACTGAGTATAAAGCGTCATATTTGTTGCAGAAGATCTATTTCTATAAAAGCCATGTTGTCTAGAAGTTATTAAGGGTAACAAAGAAACAGTTAGCTGGTCGCATACTAGCTTCTCAAATAATTTTGGAAATGAATTAGAAATAGCTATTCCTCTATAATTACGAACATCAGACCTATTACCTGACTTGAAAATAGGACTGACAAAACTGTGTTTCCAGAGATCAGGAAAGATACCATTCTTCAGAGACATATTAAACAATATCCATAAAGGTGTAGAGAGTGAATAGACACAATTAATTAGAAAGTTTTGGGGTACTCCATCGGGTCCTGGACCTTTGCTTCCTTTGAGTTGAGCTATACTGTCAAAAACAGCGGCCAGAGTTATACTAACATTACTAAAATCTAAAGTATTATCGCAAGTAAATTCATCAGTTGAACCTGAGTGACCAAAATCAGATTTATATACATCTTGAAAACATGTTGCAAACAAATCGACAATTGACTGTCCATCCGACGCGGTTTGTTCGTCCAAAAACATTGTAATTGTTTGAAAAAAGGGCGTTGGGCACCACTTGTAAATTGTTATAAAAAGCCCACGTTCCACTCGGCTATATGAAACTCATCTCGGGTGAGGTTGTTGAAATGATAGCTTGGTTTGACTTTGAAACTTAATTTTTTTTTTATTGGGCGCCAGAAATCCCAAGGCACTATATAATTTAATGCGACCAATTATGTAATTAACAAGTTATGAATTTAAGTTTAAAAACCAGCTTTTTAAAGAGACTTTAAAATGCCTTGAAATTTCGTTTGCTTGCAAAGAAAGGGAGATAGAAAGATATTATAACTTACAAATAATTTATTAAAATTATAATTGTGTTCACAATATTTAAGCTCTTAAAAGTGAATCAATATTTTGATTGAAATTTGATATTATTAGACATTTTTACATATTTGAAACATCTTCAGAATGGCATAATGTGTTATTTGGATGTGTCACCTTTTCTCAACTATGCTTTCCGTGTATGTATGACTAGGAGGATCTCAGTGCAAGGCAGCTCTGTCCTGATGATGAAAGTTGTCTTCAGAGGTTAGAAGGATCTGACTGTGGAGACCTTGTGTTGGGATGCAGGGAGCCTATGCCTGAGTTCCTCGGAGTGGCCTTTGTTAATTTGAAAGCTGTTGACTAGGTGTTATATCTCTTAGGTTCTTGACAGCCTGAGAGTTTCTTCCGCCATTGGATTTTGTGTTACATGCAAAAGGATAAATGTCTAATTTCTAGTATAAAATTAGAATAAAAATAAGATATCCCAAGGACATTGGTAATTGTTCACCAATCTCCTTGTTTTACAGATATGAAATAAGTTTGTATCGGTAATAAAGTTACAAAAAATATTATTAAGCTGAACGACAAATTATTTTATCTTAGTTAAGTAATGAATGTTTAAAAGAAATAATAAAAATTATCGAGAATCTCCCTGTATTCTTCTCCTTATTCCAGGTAGAAGTAACACAAATTCGGAAATAATATTCCAAATTATTTAATTTCTTATAACTAATAAAATTTGATTTATATCGTCAGAGGCAATTTACTAAAAATAGATATGAATTTACATTAATAAAGAAAAGAAAACAAATTAAAATAATTAAATAGCTGACGATAGATCTCTCCCTGCCTAACCCCACTATGATTTATGCTGTCTGACATTTGCTATTCATAAAATTTACACGAGTTGAAGATAAAATAAAGAGAAATTTAGATAAATTCAGTCAGAAGTGGAGAAATGCTCGGTACCGTCACACAAATCAAGATATGGTAAGTTTTCCTCAAACGAGATTTAATTTATTAAAAATAAAAAAAATAGACATAAAAAATATCAAAAATTTAATAGGAAAATGGAAAACTTACCATACTGTATTTAACTTGTTGATGCACTAGAGCATGTCTCCTCAAAACTGCCTCAAAGTTAACTTTTCATCCAGGACTCGTTGTTTCGTTTATCTGGTCTCTTTTTGGTTAGATTTCTTTAGTTTACTCTCTCCTAAAATCATAATTCATCGGCACAAACTGATTTTTAAATAGATGATTCGTGTGATATTCTTTGCAATATTCTAGTGAGTTTATCTTTGACAAAATTGGTAAATTTTCATAAAATTTAGATTAGTTCCCAAAATATCTATTGTAATAGAAAGATTGAAGTTTGTTTGTTCTATTCTAATCATAAAATTGTCAAAAAGTTGCACGATGACTTGGATTAAACGAGAGTTTACCCAGAAAGGTTAAGCTGTTAAAACGTGTTTTGAGGTTATTTTCCTTTAAAGGTATTCCAAAAAAACATAACATAAATCCTGGAATCACAGTTTGTAATTCATAATAATTTTAAATAATCTAAAATCAAGTAACATTTACATAAAATAAAATAAGTTTTATAAATGAAAATCAAATAGTAATAGCAAAAATCAGACAACTTACCACGTTAAGGAGCAGGATCGAGATGACTCCTTTATTATTTATTAGTACCCAAGTAAGCTATCATATCCCCCACCATATTCTTATATAGCGGCTGGACTTATATTATATTATTTCCTTAACATTTTCACCGGCGCATGCACCAAAATATTTTATAAATATCCCAACTTATTAATTAAATTAGTAGTTAGGATTACAAGAAAAACCTCTAACGAAATATATTTCTTATATTTCGTTACAACATACATCCAGGTACATAACTTTCATCTCTATGAGAACGAACAAAGTTCCAAAAGACACGAATGTCTCCCTCCACTGCATTTTCAATATTTTTTAAATACTCAGCATAACATTGTTTTATTAAAGATTTGCATTGCCTTCGTAAATTTAGTATTCTTGGTAGTGGTTACCATCATTAATTACTTTATACTTTCTATGAGCTATCTTTTGTAAAAATCATTTGTTTCAATTCATTTGAAAACCATAATGGAAACTTGGGCGTTTTTAGACGAACAAGCGGGACAAACAGACTAATAGCCTGAAATACAATGTCATTAAACACACCAATAGCCCTGTTTACATCGCAGTTATTAAAGCACTGATTCCAATTAAAATTTAAAAGATAATCATTTAAACCTATATAATTAGCTTGCTTAAAATTATAATAAAAAGTGTCAAAATCGAGTTTTTGCAGTATCACCGCAGAAGCGATATTAACAACAATAGCTGGGTGATGTGGATCGCACGGTAGTAAAGGCTCATCAGCGATTACAACAAAATCATTAGTATTTTGTGAGAAAATTAGATCCAGTAAAACATTATGTGCATTAAGAATATTGTTAATTTGAAACATATTTTACTTTTTATTTAAGTTAGTCTTGATAAGGGTGGTAGACCGCCAAAACGTAAATGAGTTTTTTTAAATTCTTTTGGGTTTTAATTTTTTTTATGTTTCAGCCGATTTGCCAGTTCGTAGTGGTCAACAGTGCTGAGCAAGCTCAGCCGCAATACGCCGGGATCAGAAGCAAAGCGGTCTCATTTTCTAGACATTTTTCAGGCCTGTTATCCCAACAAAAATATTAAACTACTTCATAATCTCGGCAGATGAACTAAATGTGTTAAAACAATTTAATTAAACCTGTTAATGTTTAAATAGAAATAACACTATTCATCTAATAAAAGGGATTAATAATATAATGGATTTAAATTCCCTTAATTTCTATATTATTTTTAGCTTAACTTTAGCGAAATCCAGATTTATCCATTATGAAATGTTAAATATTGTATAATATTTTATTAATTTGACTAAAATAAAAGCTAAATATTTTAGGACAATAAAAATTGGATGCGGTTTTTAAAATTTATATTTTCACTCAAAACGTAAAGTTTATTTTAAATATATTAATTATATATTATATGTTGTAAAAATCATGCAAATTTTCTTATACAATTTTTTTTTATTTATATTTCTAAAAATTAAAAAAAAACTTGCTTATAGGTGTTTTACGACAAATTTCAAAAAATAACACATTTTTTAGTTTGTACAGGGTGGCGCCTTTTCGTTGACCTTACAGGGTATAGCGAAAACTGAAAGAGATAGGACAAATCTGATTGCGCAATCTCGATTTCGATTTTTGAAACAAATTCAATGGTGAAAATAAATCATGGATAACTTGATTCGTTTTGGAGATACAGAGCGTTTTCAAATTTTGTCAATTTGGCCAGGCACTTGTAACTCGCTTGGTATTAGAGATAGAAAAAAGTATAAAGAAAAGTTTAGGGATTTTTGCGTAGAACTCAGTGGCGTACCTATAAATTTTTTATTGACTTTTAATCTTAAGGTATAACACAAAGTTGGGTTTTTCAAATGAACACCCTGTATATTTTTTAAAATGGATAGAGCTTACAAAGACCAATTCGATGATATATAGTTTGATGGGTCTGTCTGTAACAGATGTTGCGCAAATTGGCAAAACCTAAAAATTAAAATATTTGAGACAAAGTTGTTGTTTTTAATGGGACACCCTGTGTATTTCTTTAATAAGTAATGCAACTGACAAATATCAACAAATGATATATGGTTTAATGGGTCTGTGTTCAATAGATCTTGGGCAAACTGCCAAAACGTAAAAAAATCATATATCCGATCCTTGCTAACACTTATTTTATTATTTAACCAATTTTCTAACTTCTATATAACTAAAATATAAATTACGAATAAAAAATCCAAGACTAAAATATATATTTAATAATTCATACTATTAAACCTATGCCTAAACTTTATATAAAAAAGTTTTGATATTGCTGTGTTTATCATGATTGAAAAAGGAAACATTTTCTAAAGTAGGCTTTGAGTATAAAACCCCGTATGAAACAAATGAAACTGACGTACTAGTATGACTTATTTGGAAGCAGTGATATTATTTTATAAAATGGAGTTTCAAAATTACGAAAAATTACATAGTTTTCATTTTTGGTTTTATTTAATTTTTTATGGTTTTTGTCAGTTTGGGCCAGATCTATTACACACAGACCCATTAAACCATATATTATTTAATCGATCTTTGTCTGTTTTATTAGTTATTAAAGAAATACAGGGTGTCCCATTAAAAAAAAAACAACTTTGTGTTACATCTTTTAATTTTATAGGTTTTTGCCAATTTACGCAAGATCTATTACAGACAGACCCATTAAACTATATATCATTAATTTGGTCTTTGTAAGCTCTATCCATTTTTTAAAAAATATAGAGGGTGTTCCCTTTAAAAAAACCCAACTATGTGTTATAACTTAAAAATAAAAGTCAATAAAAAATTTATAGGTACGCCACTGAGTTCTACGCAAAAATCCCTAAAACTTTTCTATTTATACTTTTTTTCTATCTCTAATACCAAGCGAGTTACAAGTGCCTGGCCAAATTGACAAAATTTGAAAAACACTCTGTATCTCCCAAACGAATCAAGTTATCCATGATTTAGTTTCACCATTGAATTTGTTTCAAAAATCGAAATCGAGATTGCACAATCAGATTTGTTCTATCTCTTTTAGTTTTCGCTGTACCCTGTAAGGTCAACGAAAAGGCGCCACCCTGTACAGGGTGGCCCGTTTATTATAGGCCTATACCTTTTCTCGAAAACTATAAATTATACGAGAAAAAGTTTTTTGTAGCTAAAATATCATATTATTTTCAAATTTTTGTGTTTTTTATTCAGTTATATACATTTTTTTAATATTTTATAATTGGTTACATTTTTAGATAGTTTTTTTGAAAAAAAAATTGACGATATACAAGACCCTGGGTTTATGATGCACTGTTTTGAACTTTTTAGCAATTATCTTCAGAAGGGATGCAATAATGTAACCGAGATGACTATGACGTTGACTGAGAATAGAGTCAAAACGGTCAGGGGACCCATAATATGTTATATCATTAAAATTGCAATTTAACTGGCTATTCAAAAATACAATAATATATAAAGTATTTTATTTAAAAAAAAATGCAAAAGGAACAGTTTGTGAACCTTGGCAACACTGAGAAGTTTTTTACAAGAATTTTATGTGGAATATTGACTGATCAAATGTACTATCGTATACACAATAGGTCATAATTTTTTTTAAGAAGTCAGTCAGCGTCGTAGTTATCTCGGTTATAATCGTTCCCTTCTAAGATAATTGCTCACAAGTTCAAACGTCCCCGAACATCATAGCCTATATATCTAATTTGCTTTAAAGGACTATCTAAAATGTAATAAAATATATCGTGTTGCATTTTTACGAAAAAAATTTTGAAAATCTTATAATTTAAAAGATTCATTTACTAATTCTTCTTTTAAGGTGCTATATTCCATGCTAAGCGTAGGCGCCCTTTCGCACATATCAGTGTTGCGTACCAATTTACACAGATATGCGGGACCACCGGCTTAACGTGCCTTCCAAAGCACATGTGAGAGGGTTTACTAGGCAGAAATACTACACAGTGGTTTGCCATTGTCTTCTGTGAGATGACGAGCTATGAAAAAGTCCAATGGACAGTGCGGGAATCGAACCCGGGTCTTCACGGCTGAAAGGCTGGTACCCTTCCACTACACCAGCTCGATACACATTTACTAATAACAAATTTAAAAAAAAAATTGCATTTAAAAACGTCATTTGGCATGCATCGATTAAATCGTTTTCAATTATTTTTACTAAGGATGTTACCAGTGATATTCTGGCCAAAGATAACAGATCTAATGAGGATTAACCCTCTGATTATCGAGCAAATTTTGGGTGTTTCTTATCTGGACACATGTCAGGCAATAATGACTGACATGGCTAAAATAAGACCAAGTTCTTTTTTGACATGACAAATCTTTTACTGATCTGTCTGTGTTATTTTTTTTCAAAAACATGGACAGTTTTTTTATTATTACAAACAAATCAGTTAAAAACTTGCCTGTTCTATAAAATTGGATTTAAATTTATTTTTTTCTAAGTAAACTGAGGTTTGCGGTCTGATGAATACTTTAAATTTACGTACCAAATCACATATCTTTATGTCAATCGATAACGAAATAATAAGAGGAAAGAAACAGCCTGAAACGTTTTGTGCGATAATTTCTATAACACTAAAATATCGGACTTTCATTGTCTTTATTTGTTAATTGATACACAACGTTTCGGTTAGTGATGTATATCCAACCGTTTTCAAGTGATAACTAAAAAGTATTCTTAAAAGCTACGACTTATAAACTATCCGTTGTTCATTAAAGCTTAACAGATTTTTTGCTGTTCAGTAAAGACTGCCAGATAGTCGGACTGTCAATAATAAGTTTAAAATATGTTTCAAATAATGACTGTATCTACCAAATTTCCTGTGAATGTGGTGAGGTATACAGTATGTCCGCGGAAAAGGTGTTGAAGAGAATAAACTTTTTTGTTTTTGATTTTATCAAAAAAAAACTACTCTTGATAAAAAATTTTGCTACTTTTAGAGTAAGATTGGGATAAAGCATTTACCATATTTTATACGCGGTGTTGAAAATTTAAAAACTTAAAATGATACAAGAGTAAAAGTGCATTTACTTGAGAAGATATGGAAATAAGTTACTAGGAAAAGTTGTTCAAAATTAAAAGGTAGTCTCTAATACCAATTTTCGAAAAAATCGGCCCACTTTTTTTATGTGTGATTAAATTTATTTTAATATCAATTTAAATTTTTAATATTAATTTTATTAATTTTTTTGCTGTTAAGTAAGCATTTAACGCTGACGTTACTGCGAGTAATGAATTATAAACGCGAAGTGTCAATAATGTCACTATCAACGCCTACTAGTACAATAATTAGTTGTTAATTTGGAATTAGTTAATTAATATTAAAATAATTTTTAAAACAAATTAATAAAAGTAGGCCGATTTTTTTAAAAATTGATATTAAGAACTATCTTTTACTTTTGAACAACTTTTCCCAATAACTTCTTTCCATATCTTCTCAAATAAATGCACTTGACTTTTAAACCATTTAAAGTTTTTTCAATTTTCTGAATACCGCCTATAAAATTTGTTAAATGTTTTTATCCCAATCTTACTCTAAAAAGTAGCAAAATTATTTTCAAGAGTAGCTGTTTTTAATAAAATTAAAAATAAAGTTTTTACTAAAGCACCTTTTCCGTGGACGTACTGGTGTGTCCACGGAAAAGGTATTGAATGGGAAAAACTACTTTATTTTAATTTTACCGAAAAAAGTTACTTGTGACAAAAATTTTGCTACTTCTTGAGAAAGATTAGATAGAAACATTTAACGCATATTTTATACGCGGTGTTCGAATTGAAAAAATGAGTACAAGATAAAAAGTGCATTTATTTGCAAAGATATGGAAATAAGCTACTAAGAAAAAGTTGTTCAAACGTAAAGGTAGTCTCTTATACCAATTTTCGAAAAAAATCGGCCCACTTTATTTATTTGTGATTAAAATTTCCATTATCAATTAACTAATTCCTCATTTTTATACTAGTAGGCGTTGATAGTGACAAGCTTTATTGGCACTTCGCTTTTATAATTCATTAGCCGCAGTATCGTCAGCTCTAATTGCTTACTTAACAGCAGAAAATTTGATAATAAATTCATATTAAAAATTTAAATTGATAATAAAATAAATTTAATCACAAAAAAATAAAAGTTGGCGGATTTTTTGAAAACTGGTAATTATAAGGACTACCTTTTAATTTTGAACAACTTTCCCTAGTAACTTTTTTTGATATCTTTTTCAAATAAATACACTTTTACTCTTGTACCATTTTAAGTTTTTTTCAAGATTTTCTGAACACCGCGTATAAAATATGTTAGATGTTTCTATCTCAATCTTACTTACTTTTAGCAGTAGCAAAATTTTTATGAAGAGTAACTTTTTTCGATAAAATCAAAAATAAAAATTTTTCTCTTCATACCTTTCCGTGGACATACTGTAGATCGTGAAAATGAAAAGACCACTTAAAATTTAGAGTTTACATTTTGTTGTAGTTAAAGTTTCAAGTGGACCGTAATGGGTACTCGAACGGGTACGCTTATTTGGACCAAAAAATAAATAAGGAAAGTATTAGTTTGTTTAATTCAATAAAAATATTATTTTATATTAAGTTTTAGATGAATCAAAGTTGTGGTTAGTTTTTCTTATTATATATTTTATATTAAGTTTTAGATGAATCAAAGTTGGTATACTTACTTGTACCAAAAAAATATTGTTATTAGCAAAATTTTTAATTGTCAAAATCACTTTTTTGCTTACATCTCCTTTATTACTTATTTTATTAAAAATGTGTATAAAACTTTTTTATGGAACTTCTTTAAGTGCATATTTTTTGTTTTATACATATTTTCTTAACTCTTTTAGTTTTGGAGATATTTGCGATTTTATTCTTAATTTAACTCAGTAATATCTCAAAATTTTATACAGAAAAAATGACGTAGTTTTATTAGACCAATAATTTTATTTATATACTTTTTTTTCTAAAATTAATAGTTTTTAAGTTATATTGAAAAAACCGATTTTTCACGATTTTTTTAGGTAAAAAATGCAATTTGAATCCGCTGAGCTGCGGCAACAGTTTGGCTTTAAATTAACTATAGTTCATAGTAATATAAAACATAGTAAATATGTTTCATGCGTATCTTTTATTGGCTAGCTTTTTTGCGATGGCCTCCCGGACTAATGCGGAACGAGGTGAAACGTCGAAGTCGGAACTACAGAACAACATGGTGAAAACAACACCGCATACAATGGTCGGAAGCAAAAATTATTTATAAAGAAACTTACCGGAAAAAAAAAAGAAAATTTGAAATAGCTGTAATAATTGCAAACAACCAAAATATATTTAACAAGCCTAGTATCGGCATACCGAATAAATGGCAGCCGTTGCTGAATCGTAAAAAATCGGTGAAGTCTCAGTAAACAACAAATAATATTTAAGTCGTAACTTTATAAAATCGTTTTTAGTTATTACTTAATAACAGTTGGAGATACATCACCAACCGAAACGTTGTGTATCAATTAACAAATAAAGACAATGAAAGTCTGATATTTTAGTGTTATAGAAATTATCTCAAAAAACCGTTTCAGGCTTTTTTTTTCCCTTTTTTTTCGTTATCAATTGACATAAAGATATGTGATTTGGAACGTAAATTTAAATTATTCATCAGACCTCAAACCTCAGTTTACTTAAGAAAAAATAAATTTAAATCTAATATTATGGAACTTGCTTACTCTTATACCCCTTTTACATTGTCAACACTTTCAAGAAAACTTTTTTTTTTTTCTAAGAAAAATATATTTTATCTTAATATTTTATTAAAAAGAAGGCAACAATCATTTTTTATTTTTTTAAAATAAAGTTAGTAATAAAAGTTAAAAAAATTTTTTTTTATCAAACCCCCCAAATTTTTCTCGAAATAAAGTAATATTAAAGTAATTTCACGTTTTGCGAGTGTTTCCGAAAGTAATAAGGTTTTTTTCATTGAAATTTTAAAACAAAAGAGCCCATCTTTTAGTTTGGTAGACATTAAAGGAGAGGTTTAAAAAAAAATTCTCGCTTTAAATGTAAAACTCAAAAAGTACCTAAGTCTTTAATATTTACGTTAGAACAGTCGTCTTTGGGATGGAAAGTATGTTTTTTTTGAAAGGTATGTAAAAGACTTATTGTCTACAATACTCACCAAATTAAAATTAAAACATTATAATCATTATTTTTTAAAAAAAAAAATAAAATAGTAAGAACTGTTATTTTTTATTCTAACAAATCATTATGTTTTTCTTCTTTTTTTAAAAGAAACAAGGGGCCACCAAAAAAATTTTATTTCCCCAAAAAAAATTCTTTAAAATTTTTTTAAATAATTTTTTTTTAAAAAACCTTTTTTTTTAAAATTTTTTAAAAAAAAGTTTTAAAAAAAAGCAAAAACTTTTTTTAAAGGAAAATTTTAAAACCCTTTTTTTTTAAAAAAAAATGACTTTAAAAAATTTTTTTTTTGAACAAAAAAGGGCCCTTTTTAAATGTTGGGGCATTTAAAATTTTAAAAAGAAAAAAAAAGGAAAAAATTTTTTTTTTTAAATAAAAATTGTTTAAAAGGTTTTTTTTTTCCCAAAAAAATTTTTTTTTAAAAAATTTTTTCCAAATTTAAAAAAAAATTTTTTAAAAAAAAAAAAAAAATTTTTTTTAAAGCAACTTTAACCTTTTTTTTTAAATTTTTAACCCTATAAATTTTTTAAAGAAAAAAAAAGAGAAAAAATTTTTTTTTTTTTTTTTCAAAATTTTATACGGTTGTCCACGGAAAAAGGGGTTGAGAAAAAACTTTTTATTTTTTAAATTTTTTCGAAAAAAGTTTCTTTGATAAAAAAAAATTTCTATTTTTAAAAGTAAGATTGGGATAAAAACATTTAACATATTTTATACGGGGTGTTCAGAAAATTGAAAAAACTTAAAATGGTACCGAGTAAAGTTCATTTATTTGAAAGATATGGGAAAAAATTTCCAAAAAAATTTTCCAAAAAAAAACGGGGCCCCCCCTTTTTTTTATTTGTGATAAAATTTATTTTAAAAACCCATCAATTTAAATTTTTAATATCAATTTTATCAAATTTTTTGCTGTTAAGTAAGATTTAAAGCTGACGTTACGGGCCCAATGAATTTAAAGCAAATTTTAAATAAAGCTTGTCACTATCAAGCCTACTAGTACAATAATGAGTTGTTAATTTGAAAATTAATTAATATTAAAATAATTTTTATCACAAGTTAATAAAAAATAGGCCATTTTTTTTTAAAAAATTTATATAGAAACTATCTTTTTCTTTTGAACAACTTTTCCCGTCTTATTTCCATATCCTTCTTTTCCCCAAAAAAAGCATTTTCCCTTTAACCATTTAAAATTTTCAATTTTCTGAGTACCCCCTATAAAATTTTTAAATGTTTTTCCCAATCTTACTTTAAAAAGTAGCAAATTTTATTTAAAAGTAGTTTTTTTGATAAAATTAAAAATAAAGGGGTTTTTTTCTATTCAACACCTTTTCCGTGGACGTACTGGTGTGTCCAAAAAAAAAGGTGTTGAAAAAAACTTCTTTATTTTTTTAATTTTTTTTCGAAAAAAATTACTTAGATAAAAAAAAAAACTACTTCTTAGGAAATTGGGGTAAAAACATTTAAAATTTTTTTATACGGGTGTTCAGAAAATTGAAAAAACTTAAAATGGTACCAAAAGTAAAGTGATTTATTTGCAAAATATGGAAATAATACCAATTT
>JAHBCN010010843.1:0-30467 GCA_019359885.1 Listronotus oregonensis | reverse complement strand
GGCAACGTAAATTATGTTATTGTTATTATTTTTATTATATGTAAATGATTTAGCTTTACTGGATATAAAAGGACAATTTACAATGTTTGCGGATGATACAACTATTTTATGAAAACAGAAAAATACCAATTTTTGATGTAATCAAAAATGATATTTAAAAAATAAAATTATGGTGTAACTCTAACTTGCTTTCTTTTAATATAACTTAAACTAATATCCTAAAGTCTATTTAGGTTGCTTGAATTGAATCGATTATAAGATATGGCATTTGTTTTCGAGGAAATTCTTATTATTTATTATATTCAGTTTTTATTGCAAAAGAGAACAGTTTGATATATTTTCTATCCAAGTTCTACTTTAATAAAAAAATCTTTAATTTGTGACTCAAAAACATGTTTTATCATTTACCTCTTAGCATTAAAAATATAGATAGTCTTCATAAATTCAAATTGTCAGTCAAAAACTTATTGTTAGGAAACGCTTATTATGTATTGTCTAAATACTTTGAAGGTAATTTAGAATAGATCTGTTGCATAGAACCAATATATTGTTTTTCTTTTTATTAAAATATTATATAATTTATTACTATTGTTTGTTATTATCATAGTGTTTTTTTTTTGTTTGTCGAAAAGCTGTATTATCTTATATGACAATAATTAAATATATTATTATTATTATTATAACTTTTTAATAACTAATTTGATTTTAGGTGCTTTTTATGCGATCTTTGGTTTGGCATTTTTCTTTTGTTCGAGAAGATATTATGTACCTCGTCAGATGGAATATGCAGTTGATAGTGGCAGCACGCCTGTCGCATCTATGAGTTCAAGTAAGTATCTTCTTATGTTGTTTCTCTACATTTCTTTTAAACCAAAAACTGTTCATAAAACTATGTTACTTCAGCATTTAAAATTAACTCACTATTTCTTTGTCATAATACACGAGTTAACTATAACATTTATATGTATATATAGATAATAGGTACACAATTCATTGCACACTTCTATCATAAGCATTATGATTAATTTCTGTATCTTTTTTTGGTCATTTTTTGTTTTATTTAGGAGTTGTAACCATATCAAGCCAGGTTCCCACCGTTGCAGCTAATGGTACAGGTATTAAAAAGATCATTATGGGAAGGTTTGGTTTTTAGGATTTATCATTTTTGGGTGGTTGGAAAACTTACTGCACGCACGCTAAAACAATTGTATAATATTTAAGCAATACATTTGAAATTATGGTACAACCTAGAACGCGAGAACCAATTAGGTCCATGGACCAAATCGAGAACTTATTTTTCTTAGTACACAAGTGTTTACACCAACCTAATTTGTGGATTAATTTAACTCAGGTTTAATTCTAGTACCAGAATGAGAATTTACCATATGATCGGAACCTAACCCTGTTTTTTTAAAATATGTTGTTAAATTAATTACAAAAAAAAGCTGTAGAGAAATACCTACAGAACTTTAAAAAACTTAAAAATAACAAAAATATTGTGTAGGTTGACTGGAATTCGCTGTTTTTCTTGCGAAACGCGAATGTCAAAGATCAAAGCAGTCACAAAAAAATCACATGATGTCTATTATTTAAAGATTTTAATATGTAGGTGTCTTAAGATGCTTTATCTTTATTTCCGAAAATGAGTACCTATTTCATGGATATATTTAAAAATATCTACAATACGTTGTAAATTTAAAATGCATTTTTACTTCTTATCTGTTTGATTTTAATGATACTAATATTCGTTAAGCAATAATACAGTAAAATTTTTAAAAAATATATTAGCATCTAATTGACAAACGAAGTAACCGAAAAATTTAAAGTAATCAATAATTGACCCCATTAAAAATTGCATGAGATTTTTTTTATCCCGCCCGACGATGCACCCCATTTGTTGCTTTAACTTTTTAAATTGAGGAAAAATGTTTTACAAAAATATTTTGATTTCTGCTCTCACCAGGTCCAGACTTCTAATAAATCTGATGATCCTGTTGGGAGAGATCTTTCACCTCCCCCGGCAACAAGGCGTCATTGCCAAGGATTGCGAATCTTAGTCGTGTCATTGCTGGGCACGAACACAGTATGTGTTCTGCCGATTCATCCCCCTCCATGCACATGCTGCACTCGGCGTCTTCCTCTAGGCCGATCTTGTGCATGTGGTATTTCAATCTGCAGTGTGTACAGTCCCACTAGAGTTTTAAGGTGTACCCTTGATTGCTCCAGTAGTTTGACAGTAAATTGTTGGTTCGGTGGGCTTATGAAGGCCTTCGAGTGTCCGAGACCCGGAAGTCCATGCCAGTACCGAAGATTTTCTCTTTGTGTCCAAACTAATATGAACTGCTGATTGACCGGTTCCGGCCCTGTGAATTTTGTTTCCGCCCGCCTTTTGGCAAGGAGGTCTGCGGATTCATTACCCTCTAGGCCGGTGTGTCCAGGTATCCACAGTAGTGTAACCTTATTGTTTTGACCCAGTTTGGTCAGCGCATCCTTGCAATTCCAGACGGTTTTCGAATTGCACCGGCTGGATTCAAGAGCTTTAAGAGCTGATTGGCTATCGAAGAATATTTAAACTGTCTTACGTGTGCAGTGCCGATCAACCAGCGATCTAGCACACATCTCGATAACAAATACCTCCGCTTGAAATATGGTTGCCCAGGCTGAAGGAAAACTCTGTCCTCGGCCTCTGTCCATATATTCCAGCTCCTACACCGTCCTTGGTTTTGGAGCCGTCGGTGTACCAACGGATGTCAGCCCGGAGCAGGTCGGTCGTTTTTCGACTCCAGTCCTCCCCTTGTGGGTGGACTACACTGTAGGGCCGGTTGTAATTGGTTGCTGTAGGCATTATGTCTGAGGGCATTCCCAGTCTGTCACAGGTCAGGACTGGTGCTCTCCATATGACACGCCTGCGGTTTGTTACTGACCGCTTGATAGAGTCTGTAGGTTGCCCACCTTGCCTCTCTCTCCAAGTAAATATGCAGAGGAGGCAGTCCTAGGAGGGCTTTCATGGCCGCCGTTGGTGTCGAGCGCAGCGCGCCCGTGAACATTAGGCAGGCCTGTCTCTGTAGGCTAGATAGATGTGCTTAGATCAGCCAATGCTGCCCCTTGCGCCACCATGCCACAGAGCCATACGTGATTATTGGTCTTATGACTGTCACGTATAGCCAGTACATCTGTTTTGGTTGCATGCCTCAGGATTTGCCACAGATCCTGCGGCATGTTCAACAAGATAGGGTCGCCTTACGGGTGACTTTTTCTAGATGCGAATTCCAGCTAAGAGTGCTATCTAGGATCAACCCCAGATATTTTGCTTCTTTCGCAAATGGTATTGTTTAACCTTGCAGAGTTGGTGGTCTTAAGTTAACCAGATTTCTCTTTCGGGTGATGGGGACAATACCCATTTTTTTAGAATTTATTGTCATTTTTTCCCTTTGACACCTGCTTTGTGTGGTGTTTAGTATTTCTTAAAGGATGTTCGAAATCCTCTCATCAGAGTTTCCTTTAATTAGGATCATATGCATATGCCTGCAGATCAATCTCCCAGAGAGAGAGTATGGCCAGCAGGTCATCCACCAGCAGCGGCCACAGCAGGGGGGATAGAACCTCCCTGCGGGCACCCCCTGGCGGCCCTAAATCTGATCATCTCCCCCTGCCCGGACAAGGACAAAGTTCATTTTTTTTAATGATACCCCATGTTTTTGTTTATATTTTTAAATTCTGCGTAAAATGTGAGATATTTTTTGGCTCGCATATATTCAATTGTTTTCGAAATATTTGCGTTTAAATACAAATTTGGGAAAGGAAAAGTTTGCTCATCTTTTAATTCCGTTTTACGTTTCTATGTTTTCAGCGGTTTTTTAGTGTGACAAAACAGCTACACTAATAATTAATTTTTCTTATTTATTTATTTCACGGGCATTGCCAAATCTTTACAAAGGTAAAAAAGAAATATAAAACTAAATTGTACATATCATAATCACATAATAATACATTATCATAATAAGTTGCATTAGGAAAGTTAAAAATTAATAAAACATTAATGATGCTTAAGATGGTTTCTAAGAGAGCTCTCAGATACATGAAACAGATCTATGTTTAGCTCATTTGAATTTCTCATGCTTCTAAAATTTGACTCTATGGGTTTGAATGTTGAATATTCTTTTGACTCTGAGGGATCTTCTGGTAATATGGAAGTTCAGTTGAGACAGAATTTGTGGGCAATCAACCAAACCATGAAGAACTCTGTGGGCAGTCATGATATCAGTTTTCGTCCTTCTTGAGGCAAAACTGTCAATATTTAAATTGCTTTGTAGAGCGGTAAAATCAATCTCTGTAGATGGGATGCCACTTTTATATGCAACATACCTAAAAAATTTTTTCTGAATTGACTCAATCTTGTCGATATGTGTTTGATAGAAAGGCGACCAAACAGCAGTGCAATACTCCAAATGTGGCCTGACCAGAGAAATATAGAGAGTCCTTATAGTAAAAATGTTTTCCTATGACCACTTGGGAAAATGAACATATTCGCACTCTCTACTGCTTCGGAAACATGCATATGTCACACGCATACTGATTTTCATTTTCCTCTCTAGAAAGGAAAACATTTTCCCCTCTAGAGAGGAAAATAACTGACAACCAATTATGTCTTAAATATAAGCTATAAATCGTTTTCAAACAGAATTATATCTAGTACGCCATGAGTTACGCAACAAAAACAAAACGTGGTCCTAGCGCGCCAGAGAGGAAAATACTTTCCTCTCTAGAGAGGAAAATGTATTCCACAAGTAAATAGATTGCAACATAAAAAAAATAAAATTGAGGTCAATATTTTGTGGTCGTAGGAAAAATAGTGTACACAACTCGTTAGAAACTGAATTTCCCACACTCGTGTGATTTTCGCACTCGGCTGTCGCCTCGCGCGAAAACTTTCACACTCGAAATCTTTTACTTTCCACACTTGTTGTGTAATATACTATTTTAAAATCCTTGGTATTTCTTTTAAAAAAACCAAGCATTCTGAGTGCCTTACTGCAACAGGCCTGAATATGATGTACAAAAGATAGTTTACTGTCGAACAGTACACCCAGATCCCTAATTATATGTACCTTATCAATAGCCCTACCATCAAGAGAAAACTCACTGGGCACCATACCCATACATCCGCCAAACTGAATATATTTACATTTCTGGGCATTTAATTTTGACTTGTTTTGGATGCACCAAGTATGGAAACAATCTAAGTATTGTTGAAATAACGCATAATGATCAGGCTTTATAAATCTTAAGGTCATCCGCATAAAGGCAAATTCAGAATAGTGAAAGCAATCGGATACATCATTAATAAAGAGATTAAACAGTATTGGAGCAAGGTGAGCTCCTTGAGGAACACCTGAAGTAACTTTGATAATTCTAGATAGATGATTATTTAGCTTAACAACTTGCTCTCTTCCCCTCAGATATGATCTGACCCATTTCAGAAAGACACCATGAACTCCTATATGATAAAGCTTTTTTATCAGAATATCATGATCTACACTGTCGACAGCCTTGAAAAAGTCTGTGTAGAAGAAATCAGTAATCAAATATTACATGACGAGTGATATTTTTTTAGATTAATAAAAGCAACAAAATAACATACATGATTTATATTCTTAAATGTGTTTTTGTTTTGATCTATGCAAATCTACAACCGTCTCTTATTTTCCATGACATCATTAAGAATGATTAGGGAAATTATGTCAAATGTATCTCTTATTCTTAGCTTCATGTCGTCTGGGGTTGTCGGAGGCACTTCGTAGACTTTTTCTTTTACATAACCCCAACGAAAGATATCGCAGCGCGTAAGGTCTGGCGACCTAGCTGGCCAACTAATTAGGCCTCCCCTTTCTATCCAGCTGTTGTGATATGTATCGTCTAAGTAATCCCGAACAGTACGAGCATAATGAGGAGGAGCGCCGTCATGATGAAACCACATGTTACATTTCGTTTCTAAAGGTACCTCTTCTTAGTAAGCTGGTAAGTCATTAGTTAGAAAATTTATATACACATCTCCAGTTAAAATTCCGTCAAAAAGTGTGGGCCGATTACTCTTACGAGGTAGGTTTGAAAAGTCCGTGCAAAAATAAAAACTACTTACTTGTTTGGGGTAAACCTTTTTTATTTTTCTACATAGTCTCCTTTTAGGCTTATACACTTCGTCCAACGATGTTCCAGTTTTTTGATCCCTTCCAAATAATAGGATTTGTCCAAGTCTGCAAAATATCGATCAGTGTCTGCAATCACTTCCTCGTTTGAATAGAATCTTTGTCCCGCCAGCCATTTCTTCAAATTGGGGAACAAATAGTAGTCCGAGGGAGCCAAGTCTGGAGAATAGGGGGGATGTGAAACGAGTTGGAATCCTATTTCCAATTATTTTGCGACCACAACTGCTGAGGTGTGTGATGGGGCGTTGTCGTAATGGAAAAAGACTTTCTTGTGGGCCAATCGTGGGCGTTTTTCTTGCAGCTCTGGTTTTCAAACGGTCCAAAAATGATGAATAATATGCACCTGTAATAGTTTTACCCTTTTCCAGATAGTCGATGAGGATTACCCCCTGCGAATCTTCGCCTTTTTTGGTGCAGATTCCCCCTTGGTAACCCATTGCTTAGATTGTTGTTTGGTCTCAGGAGTATAGTAATTAATTTATGTTTCATCCACAGTGACGAAACGACGCATAAAGTCCTCCGGATTCTTCTGGAACAGCTGCAAACTATCCTTGCAACACTTCTCACGATTCCGTTTTTGGTCAAGCGTGAGCAATCGTGGGACCCATCTTGCGGATGTTCATGTAAAATATTATGTACCGTTCAGTCGAGATGCCCACAGCACTAGCAATCTCACGTACCTTAACTCATCTGTCATCCATCACCATATCATGGATTTGATCAATGATTTCTGGAGTCGTGACCTCCACAGGCCGTCCAGAACGTTCAGCGTCACTTGTGCTCATATGGCCAGCCCGAAAATGTTGAAACCACTTGTAAAATGTTCTAATCGAAGGTGCAGAGTCACCAAAATATTTATCAATCTTCTCTTTAGTCTCCTGAGGCGTTTTACCTTTCATAAAGTAATGTTTAATCACCACACGAAATTCTTTTTTGTCCATTTCTTGAAAATCACTCGACTTCCTTGATTCACACGAATGCCAAACACAAAGAAATATACCAATATGGCTGACACTTGGTGTGCGTTCATTCAACAGATGCTACTAATTAAACATGACCTCGATACGCGCCGGTGCTGCCATCTCTCGGACTTTGCACGGACTTTTCAAACCATCCTCGTAAATCGAAAACCTCACCCTATACATTCAAACTCCAAATCCTTTGGTTGTCAACAGCATACATCCAGTGACGATTAACAGTAAATAGGCATGTTATGCCTATTTACTGCCCCGTTACTAGAAAAGAAGCTTCATCTGTAAATAGAATATCCTTCAAAAACAAATGGTCTTGGTTTATATTTCTTAGTAAAATTGTGCAGAAATTTACCCCATCTTTAAAAAACATTTCCGTGTAGTTCTTGGTTGAGAGTGAGATAATATGGGTGATATTTATATTTTCTAAGTGTTCGTGAAACTGAGCTTTTACTAATGGCCAATTCTTAAGCGTTAGTATATTATTTTCACTTACTATAAAGACACTTCCAGTTGTCCGAAATCTTTGCAAAACTTTTCATAAGGTCTTGCGACTTGGTTGCCTCCTGTCAGGGTATTCTATTTCATACAAACGTTTTACAGTTTTTATCTTGGATTTACATTCTCCGATGATTAGAACCATATCACATAATTCATTTATTAAAAATTATTCTTTAGATCTGTTATTAGCCGTAACATCTGCTCAGGATGATTAGATATGTATTAAAAATACTATTTTTACACGTAAAAACTGTCGTTTTGACATTTTTAGCTAGTTACTATGGTTATTATGCCACTCTCAAAAAACCGCTGAAACCATAGAAACATAAAACGGCAGTAAGAGATAAGCGGATTTTTCCTTTCCAAATTTGTATTTAAATTCGAATATCTCGTAAACAATTGAATATAGGGATATGATATGCCAGACAAAAAATGTCTAGGATTTTTTGTGGAAAACAAAAATGTAACAAAAAATATAGGGAGTCATTTAAAAAAATGAACTTTGCTTTAGTACGAACTTTCTAATACACCCTGTATATATAACTCTATTCCCAAAATATAGAGCAGCAAAAACCTAAATATTTTTGTAAAAAACATTTTTTCCCAATTTGAATAGTTAAAGGAATAAACGGGGGGTTTCACTTACTTACTCCTGTATAAATACCCCCCTATTATTGCAGACATTTTCTAAAATTTTTATTCGAAAGATTTATTTTTTTTTGCAAGCAAAATATTTTGTTATTGAAATGTGTGTGAAATCATCTAAACAACAAGACTTTTATCGATTTTTATTTTTCTGAGTTATTATTAACCATGAATTTTGAATTTTTTGTTACCAGTAACACTTATTTCTAATAGGTTGTTTAATAAGTTTTGTCGTTCGATAAGAGATGGCTCTATTAGTTTCATTGTTGTTTTATTCGTTGTTTTTTATGAACACGGGAGGTTTTATGTAGGTCTATCAACTCACTTGTAAATGTTTAACATTGACGTGTCACGGTGTTTTTTTTTACAATGGAAAAAACTGAATATAGTTTCATTAATAATATTCTTATTAAATTTGTAGCACCAAAGTAAATTTGTGAACAATTGTTAACAATATATAAATACTTTTTACCTTTAATAAAAACAGTAAAAAGATGGGTTGGTAAAACGGGCAGTTGTACCTCTAGGCTGGTAAAATAATATACAGTGCTTTCATTTCAAAACGAACCACCCTAAATATCTTTAAAAAAAACACTCACCAAAAAAACAAAGAAACACGTCGATTTAGATATACAGGGGGAAGTTTAATTTCGTATTTGATAAAATTTTATCGGTCACCTCCTAACCTCCAGTTAACCTCACTTTGATATGTCAAATGGCAACCCCCATAGTGTGACACATCATTGTAAGCGGCATGAAATTTGCTATCCAACAGTACTAAGAAACTTTAAATCGATGGACGTAAAAGCGACTTAGAAGTAAAAATGTGTGTTAATTAGTTTATCGTGTTCAAATAATTTATTTTATCAAATGCTCAAAATGTGCGCCGTTATTGGCGAGACAATAATAAAGTCGAAAGTTTGTCTGGTAATACCTCTGCATTCTAGTGTAATTCTACATTTAAGTTCTTGAATATTTGCAGGTGGCGTTTTGTACACTTTACTTTTTAAATAACCCCAGAGGAAAAAGTCTAGAGGAGTTAAGTCTGGAGACCGTGCTGGCCATTCGATGGCACCTCGTCTGCCTATCCATGTGCCTGGAAACTGTTCATTGAGCCACTCTCGAACTGCTAAAGCATAGTGGGGAGGGGCTCCATCTTGCTGGAAATGCAAATTATTTTCACTGAGTTCCATAGCACCATTTTCATCCACCTGATTTTCCAAAGATTGGACGATAGAAGGGTATATCGCATTTTCCAAAAGGTTCAGATACAGTTGCCCAGTTAAATTTTCTTCCAGAAAGAATGGCCCGATAATTTCGAGTATGTCCTTCCTGAAATATGTGCGGATTTTCATTATCCCAATATCTGCAGTTATGTCTATTAAGAATTCCATTTAAGAAGAAAGTTGATTCGTCAGAAAAGCAGATATTTTTGATCAAATGAGGGTCTTCGTCAATTCGCTGGCACATTGATTCGCAAAATTCTATTCTTCTATCATAATCGTCTTCGTTGAGTTCATGAAGAATTTGTATTTTGTATGGAAAACTTATTCTTTTGTGCACGGAACCCGTAGAAATATTGGTCAGCTTAGAAACTTTGGAATAGACAACGTCGGATCTATTGCGAATGTCCTAGTACCTCAACCTGGCGTGCTTCGTCTAAAACCCTTTCATTAGTACTTTTCTTGTTGCATACAGATCCAGTTTCTTCAAACTTACGCACCAATTCCATTACATATTTATGCCCCACGTTTTTATTTTGATGCCTCTCATTGAATACTCTGGCGGTTCTACGCGCGCATCGATCTTCAGCCCCATATAGGAAAGATTCTTAATTTTAAACTAACGATGTCAAAATGACAATCCTAACAGTAATATTTAACTGGTTCCTAAACGTTTAAAAACTTGTGCTATGGCAGTGTTTTGCTGTAGCAGGTAACACAAAAATAATAATTGGAATGAATGCACACTAAAATAGTCTGCGAGGAATTTCAAAACAAGCTTGTCTCCCAATAACGGCGCACATTTTGAGCATTTGATAAAATAAATTATTTGAACACGATAAACTAATTAACACACATTTTTACTTCTAAGTCGCTTCTACGTCCATCGATTTAAAGTTTCTTAGTACTGTTGGATAGCAAATTTCATGCCGCTTACAATGATGTGTCACACTATGGGGGTTGCCATTTGACATATCAAAGTGAGGTTAACTGGAGGTTAGAGGTGACCGATAAAATTTTATCAAATACGAAATTAAACTTCCCCCTGTATATCTAAATCGACGTGTTTCTTTGTTTTTTTGGTGAGTGTTTTTTTTAAAGATATTTAGGGTGGTTCGTTTTGAAATGAAAGCACTGTATTTAAATTTACATGTACTCTACAGAAATCAAAATTGTCAAATAGTACAACAAAACTTAAAAACTACAAAATATTAAACGTCATTTAATAAAATAAAATAACATACCGGGTGACAATGAAATCACTACCCAGCCCTTTATTTTCTTGAATGAACACATATGGCTTTCAAATTTTGAGATGATATATAATATCATAAGATGCTGATTTTGTATATTATAACATGTGTTTATCACTTCCGGTTTAACCGGAAACGACATATTTGATCAATGGAACACCCGTATATTTTAGAATTTAGATTCTACGGATTATTTCTGATATAAAATCTATTTTATAATTATTTCCTATACCTATCTCTGCGTGTTTTTGAGAAAATGGCGATTAAAGATGTCTAAACTACCTCACATTTTGCAGTTTTATGGGAAAACAAATAAATGTTATAAATTTATTATGTTTAATTTAATTCTTTCTAAAAATCTTATCTGTGGAGACATAATAAATACTTCCGGCTTTACCGGAAGTACCGCGAAAATTAACTTCTAATAATGTTACCAAAATGAATGAACACCCTGTATATTTTTAGGAATTTGGATTCTACGGATCATTTCTGATATAAAATCTATATTATATCCTATATCTATCTTTGATAGTTTTTGAGAAAAGGGCGATTGAAATGTTCAAACGACCGCACATTATGCAGTTATAGGGACAAACAATTTTCTCAAAAACTAACAAAGATAGGTATATGATATAATATAGATTTTATATTAGGAATAAGCCGTAGAATCCAAATTTTAAAAAATATACAGGGTGTCGCATTACAATTTTTGAAGTAACACTATTAGAGAAGTCAATTTTCGCAGCACTTCCGGTAAAGCCGGAAGTAGTTTTATTATAACCCCCACAGATAGGGTCTTAGAAAAAAATCAAATTAAACATATAAAGTTTTCATAACATTTATTTATTTTCCCACAAAACTGCATAATGTGCGGTCGTTTGGATATCTTCAATCGCCCTTTTCTCAAAAACAAGCAAAGGTAGGTATAGGATATAATACAGATTTTATATCAGAAATGATCCGTAGAATCCAAATTCCGAAAAATACACTGGGTGTTCCATTGAAAAAATCAAAGTTGATGTCGTTTCCGGTTAAACCGGAAGTTATAGACACATGTTATACTATCCAAAATCGGCATCTTATGATATAATATGTCATCCTAAAATTTGAATGTTATACGTTTTCATTCAAGAAAATAAAGGGCTGGGTAGTGATTTCGTTGTCACCCGGTATACATTCGATTTAAAATTAAAAGCAACCAGCTATTGCTCTCTTAAAACTAACTAAACTTACAGAAAATAATTCAGTCTCGGTATAATTTTCATTATAATTTTTTAAAAGTCGATCAACAAAGCTGTTTAGTCCGTAACCAAACCATTACAATTAGCCATTTTGTTCAACAACTTATACAGAAAAATTGCCATTGCATCACGCCTGCGTTTTTTAAATTATTTTAATTCCAACACCTGGATTCTTGTACATTTTCAATCCTTTGTTGATGACTCTTTTGGACTAGCTGGAGTAAAAATTCATAAGAAAGGATCTGGTTTACAAAAAAAGTCATTTTTATCTATACAACGCTCCCTCCCACTTATCTGAAAAAACCGTCGCGAAAATCAAACATCCCCTCTATTTGCCAGATTTATCTCCCTCTGACTTCTGGCTCTCCTTACATCTCAAAAAACTCATGGATGATAAATTATTTTCATCGAATGAAGAGGTAAAGCAGCCGTGGAAGCGTATTTTGACAGTCTTTTGGATTCTTACTTTTGGGATGGAATTCAAAAATTGGAAGATAACTGGAATAAGTGAATTAAATTTCGAGAAGATTATACTGAATAATAAAATGTATTTCAAACCACTAAACCGCATTTCTTTATCAAACGACAAAATTTATTTCACAACTTTTAATAATTTAACATATCTCATGATTACATTTTCTAACCATTTTTAAAACCTGAATTCCATAACGCCACTAACCTCTAAATACGCTTGAATAACAAGACCACCTTTAACACTGAACATCCTTCTTCTCTCGAAATCAAGTAAAAATGAAAAATTTAGGTACCAATCCAGCTGGACTCTCAGTCTGTCGATGAAACTGACTATGATCAGCATACAAGAAGTGGACAACTGACAGGGAAGTCAGATTATGTAGAAGTCAGCCGTATTTGACGGATTTGGCTAGGAAACCGCCAAAGGTAAACTATAAACGTTTTTTTTTTAAATTTGAACAATCAAATTTGAGACAAAATTCAAATAGACCTCTAGCTACACACTTATTTTTACCATATATTCCTAGTCTCATCAAATAAAATTCAAGGAATGAGTGCAAAAATTTAATATTCGTACAAGCTTAGAAACACAAAACACTATTAGATCTCAAGTAGCTAAAACAGAACCACAAAATATAAAAGAAATCATAAAAAATGTTATTTATAAGATCCCTTGTGAGTGTAATAAATTTTATATAGGTCAAATTTTCAGACTATTACTAAAACACATAAAAGAACATACATTACAAACACAGAATTCCACAAATCAAGAATCTGTCAACACGCATTTGATAGCAACCACATAATAAACTGGAATGCTTCTAGTTTAATAGCAAAGGAAACTTCTTAAAAAAACATATAAAAAGTGTTTTTTTTTTATTAAATAACGATAAATGTGTAGGTTAGGTTAGCTTTAAAGTGAGTGAACTTTTTACGCCCTTCACCGCGACCGCTCGTCTATTGTGGCTCACACCTTTTTATGTTTCTCCCAACAGGATCAGACTTTCAATGAATCCAATATTAGATTGGGGAGAGTTCTTACATCTCTTTTACTTCATGCTACCGACACGAGCAATATGTGTTCTGGTGTGCCTGTTTCCTGGAGTATGACGAGCAGACGATTAGATCCGTCATGCCCTTCTCTCCTGGTTTAGTGACGTGGGTAGCTACCAGGTCCTTGTTACAGGACGCAGATGTTCTTTCTGAGGCCGTTTCTCCGGCCTTTCTCTATGAAAACGGTTCTATCCGTTTTCTGTTTAAAGTCAGGGAACCCTTTTCTCTACAAAGGCGGTTCTGTCCGCCTTCTGTTTGGATTCAGGAATCTTTTCCCAAGCACCTGTTTGTTCGTGATGAATTAGCCCTCCCAGTGAAACAGGCGCCTAACTTTTAGGGCACCTTCGAAACAGATTCACCCGTTTCGGTCGGCGCACTTTGTCTGCTTGTGACCTTGGGTGGCACCTCTCGAAACGGATTTATCCGTTTGTGGTCAGCGCACCTTTGTCACTTTTTTCCAATGAAAGCGGTTCTGCCGCTTTCTGCTTTGGAGCTAGGAAGTAATAGTCCATCACGACAGAGCCCCTCGCAATTTCAGTCTAGATACTCTGAGAGGTCGCCCTGTATCTCAGAGGCACCGTTGGAGACACCTGTTTAAGGCACAGGATGCACGGTATGCTAACACCTTGAGTTAAGCCTTGTGTTCGCTTATCCCGTTCCATACGGTGGCAACAAGAGTTGCCGATAACCAGCAACTCTAGCGCATGTTCCAAAAGATCCTACTGAGCCCAACCACGACAACGACGCGCGAACACAATTGGTTGGGATAAATGTGTAGCATCAACATCTGTTAATTTAAATAAGACATGTTACCTATGCCGGATGCTGAAGTAATTTCAGGTAAACTTAAAATCAATTAAGACACCACTTTTTTTGTATTTTTAAAAACTATAAATATACCATGTGAAACAAAGCTAATATGTCATTTATGACGAAACGTCATAAATAATAAAAAAATCTTAGAATCTCCTAAATTTTGTACCAAAATTTATACAAATTTAATTTTAGTTTCTATTTTATATTTCACCGAAGTTAATCTTGATAACGGTGGCAGATTTGCCAACCGAAACAAAGATAAGTGTTTTAAATTTTTTGATGTTTTTTTTTTATTAGGGATCGACCGATATCGGTATCGGCGTAATAAAAATATCAATAATAGGTATTTTAAATGATAAGGATTTAAAAAAAAAAAAATTAAATTTTTTGTCCTTTCTGGACTTAGACGATTTCTTGCTCTTTCATATATGTTTCCAGCTGAAGAGAACAGATGTTACTAGCCACACTATTTGGTGGGTGCAAATATTTACGCAAATTTTGTAAAAGGTGCGGTCGGGTTTGGGTCCAGAGGATCAAAAATAAACAACTTCTACAGGGTTCTTGCTCCCATGCCCTTTTTTTCCGAAAACAAAGCCTTGGAAAGCTGCAACAGTTGAAAATCGGAATTTTTTATTAATAATCTTTAACGGCTTTTACGATTCTGGATTTTTTTTGCTGATTGACCTATTTGATTGAAAATCTTGTTTAAATTTTGCTTAAAATCCCCGAAACCATTTTGAACCATGGACTAATAAATTGAAAACTTCGAA
Organism: Listronotus oregonensis; assembly: GCA_019359885.1. Taxonomy (NCBI): domain Eukaryota; kingdom Metazoa; phylum Arthropoda; class Insecta; order Coleoptera; family Curculionidae; genus Listronotus; species Listronotus oregonensis. The sequence continues at coordinate 15,314 of JAHBCN010010843.1, read as the reverse complement.
AATTTTGAGTGTTGCATATTTAAAAATTTTTACTCAATTTTAAAATGGAAAAGGTATCTTTATCTTTATTATAGACCTGACATTTCATTAAATGCATTTAAAATATTAGTATAATTAGTGCACTGATAAGTATACTTAAAATTTTCCCAATAATTATTAAAAGATTTCATGTTTATGTCGGTTCTATTTAAAATCAATTTTAGCTGAAAATTATGTGAACAAAAAATTTTGATTACAGTACAAAAAGTAAAGATATTTGGTTAAAACTTTATGATTATTAGTGAATCAAGGAATGCTATGTAACTTTTCGGAAAAAAAAAAAAAAAAAAAAAAAAAAAAAAAAAAAAAAAAAAAAAAAAAAAAAAAAAAAAAAAAAAAAAAAAAAAAAAAAAAAAAAAAAAAAAATTTTTTTTTTTTTTTTTTTTTTTTTTTTTTTTTTTTTTTTTTTTTTTTTTTTTTTTTTTTTTTTTTTTTTTTTTTTTTTTTTTTTTTTTTTTTTTTTTTTTTTTTTTTTTTTTTTTTTTTTTTTTTTTTTTTTTTTTTTTTTTTTTCCATAAAAAGGGGGGAATCACCATAATAAAAGTTTTGAAAACTAAAAAATTTTAAGTTTTTCAAATTTGTACGGCCGGTTTCGAGGTTTTTGGGGGCATGTTTTGCAAGCAAGCGTTAAGCAAGTTTTTTCAAAAAAAAAAAAATCCGACAAAGCCGTCTGAAAGTTTTTAAAAAAATTTAATTTGATTTAAATTGCTGGTAAAAAGGGGCATGGAAAAAATTAAGAAGGATTAGACCAATTAATAAAATTTACCTATTTTGGGGAATCCTTTAAAAAGGGAAAAACTAACGTCACCTTTCCAAAAAAATCTTTTTTTTTTGCACAATTCAAGATTTTACCCCCTTGTTTTTTTCTTTAAAATCTTTTTGCCCCAAAACGGTTTTTTTTATTTTCTTTTTCCAAAATTTTTTCGGGTTTAATCAACTCACAGGACTTTTTACTTTCAAAGGTTTTTTGAAAGGGGGGTAATATTTTTTTTAAAATTTTAATTTTCAAAAACATTGGAAAAAAATGTTTTAAAACCCTTTTATCAAAAAAAAGGGGTAAAAAAAACTTTGGTGAATTGTTCTTTGTACCTTTTTTTTAAAGATTTTTGTTAAACGTTTTCTTAAGTAACGTATTATTTTGATTTGTTCTTACAAAAAATTGGAACTCTTTGGGGTTTTAATAGATTTATTACGTTTTTGTAGTTTCCACGGATATGCTAGGGGCGTGTTTTTTTAAAACTAGATCATCCATTATAAATATATTTAAAGCAATTTCTGTTGTACCAAGTGTTCCAGCTGATAAATACTTGAGTTCCATCTTGTAGGTACGACCCAAACTAAAGATTTTTTCGCCATATTAAGAGTCCTTGAATATTCTTTAGTCTATCACAAGCCAATGGGGAGTGACTAAAATGAGTTGCTATATACCTCGCTTTTGCTAATTGAGCGTCGATTTTCTAATGAGTCGCCTATGGCTAGTTGTATTGATCAAGGGACCTAATTTCGCGTCGTATGGCCACCGAGCGATGCCAAATTCGGGGATTCACTGAACATCAAGTCTGTACTGTGTTCTTTAGGCAGTGTTGAACGGTAACGCTAAATTTTATTGTTTTTTTTTCATTTTTTTAAATTAATCAATTTCGCAGCAAAATCCATAATAAAAATATGGGATATACCGGTATGGGCCTTTATCGGCCATGCTTATATCGGTATTGGCCACAAAAATCATATTGGTCGATCTCCGGACCAGAACCAAGTGGCCCCATACTCTAGACGCTTTCCGGGCCAGTAATCCAACAAGAACTTATTAAAATGTGAATTGCCACAAAATTTTAGAACATATTTATAAGTTACAAATTGTCTTTTTTTCCTAAGAACTTTTGTTTATTTTAGGTTTTTTTTTAGTTTCCTTTGCTAAAATACTAAAAGCGTTTTAGTTTATCCTGTGTTTATATTATTATTCAAAGCATATTGACGAATTTTTGATTTGTGGGATTCAGTTTTTTTTAATAGTTTTTGTTTTTTTTTTATTTGTTGGAAGTTTGTCCTACATAAAATGCATTATATTTACAAGGGATTTTATTTTATATTATATTTTTGTTTCTGGTATTTAAAATCATACAAGGTTTTGTATTTTAAGAAATAGGAATGTTAAATTTTTCTTTATTCATTTAATTTGTCTCTGATAAATCCGTGATGTATGATTACTTGCAGGTAACTACAAAATTTATACTTACTTTGTTTTAGGTTTTGGCTAAAAAGAGTTATCTGTATCTCTACAATGTATTGACAGTAGCCCTATTTTATGGGTTACCAGTAGTTCAATTGGTAGTGACATACCAGAGAGTAAGTATTTTTGATATTTATTGTGTTTTATATACATATACAAAGATATTGGTTCACGTGCAGCATACGTTTTTGTTATTTTTGGTGCCATAATTTTAAGTAACTCATTAAAAGTTTCGCTTAATATTTTAATATAATAAAATATTTGTCTGGGTCATTTTCGATTCTTAAAAATGAAATATCTTAAACCCATTTTTTCTTCTTTGCTTGACTTGTTTTTGTGTTGAACCGATTTTAAATTTAAATTTTTTATTTTTAAGTAGGTACAAATTGAGTTACCCTAATAAAGTAAATAAAGCAATGTAAGAAAACCAGAAAGAAACGTCCGATGTCGGATAAAATGTTTAAATTTTCGGGAAAATTGGCGCCAAAATGTTCTAAACTAATAAAATATACTAAGTGGCATAGAAACCCGAACACCCAGTAAAAATGATTTTATTTCAGTTATATTTTATACAAATATCAGGATGGTCTAGTAAGCAAATGATTAAAATTTCAATCCAATTTCTTAAAGACAGACTAAGTTTATTATTCGATTTGTATAATAATGTAATGGTGATCAATATCGACCTCAACCTCGTGTCGAAGCGCAACCAGAGTTTGATGTGGCTGTTGTTAATTGCTTAGTCTTCTACCGATCATGTCCCACACGTGTTCAATGGGGGACAAATCGGAAGACCGTGGTGGCCCATGGCAGCAAATTAATTTTTGCATTTTCAAAGTAGTTTAACGTTACTCTTCCCACATGTGGTCGGGCATTATCCTGTTGAAAAGTTGGGTTTTGGAGAGTCCTGAGATATGGAATTAAATGTTGCTCCACTATTTCTTCAACATAACGCTGAGCGGTCATGCTGCCTAATGAAAACTAAAGGAGATCTAGAGCCGTTAGCAGTGGCACCCCACACCAAAAAATGGGGGTCACGGCTTTCTTTACGTCGCTTTCGACTCGTGCCCGACCATCGTGCATGGCTAAACAAAATGGGATTGGTCGCTAAAGACCACTGTGTTCCACTCCTGGTCCCACGCTAGTTCTCTACTCCACTAAAGTCGATTGTTTCGATGCTATCGAGTTAAAGGTAAGACCCAGTAGGGACGGAATGAGAAAAGAGCAAAAATTTTATTCGACGATAAACTGTTAGCATTCCAATTAGCCTTTTATGTTCTGTAAACCACTGGTTTACAGTTGTCCTGGTTGTTGAGGAACAATCTCGTAAAGCTAGCAATCTTGGGCGGCGGTCTTGGAGGTGTTGTTCTTGAACTCGTCCTGTGCCCCTGGCTCTTTGTGTTCGGCCTTCTTGAAGCCATGTCTGACAACATCTCACCACGGTATCTAAACTTCTTTGCAGTCTAGCACCAATATCCCGGTATGAAAGTCCAGCCTCCCTTAATCCAACTATTCGTCCCCGTTCAAACTCGCTTAATTGGCGATAATTTGCTTATCTTCTCACTCTGGGCATTATTAACCCTTGCAAACAATGTTTACGAACACGATCATTGACAATCCTGATCATACTAATCTTTAATATTTTATTTATCAGCTATCACATATTCGAAAAAAAAGTCCGGATAAAAAAAATGCGGAAATGATCAGGTTAAAAATTGTATCATGTCTAGTTTTTGTAATGATACACTTGTAAACAAAAAGTTATTGAAAACAAATGCACATGATGCGCATCCCAAATACTCTTTCGGGTTTTCCACTGATTCACAATTGCTCGAACCGAGCTAGAGCGGTGTCTAGGGGCCCAAAGTTTTAGTCGGAGATCTTGACGCTTTGTTGTTTTTCTACGAGGTCCCGTGTCCCTAACCTTTTCTCCTCGACCTTCTTGGATTTGTGTCTGATAATAATACCTCAAAATGAAAAGTAAATTTTTTTTTTATCTTCCAATTATTCTACTTGACTTAAAATCACTAAGATCACTAATATAACCAAGTCCTCGTAATTGAGACATATTGTCTTTAAGAATAATCACTTTAAAATAAACTGTTAAGATGTTGAACCACAAATGATAACAAATTTTCGAAAACTTAATGGAACAGATCGAAAATTATATAAAAATGCACAAGATATGTCGTAGATAGGACTAAAAGTACAGTAGTAAGATCTAGACCTCACCAAGGTGATTAATGAACGAAACATGTTTAAGTTAAATTTAATACATTTAAAAATAAATAGAAAATGGGTTTGTTGCAAAATCCTGGACAGGTAACATGAAATTAATAATTTCATTAATAATTTATAAATAGCCTGCAAATTAATAGGATTTTTGCTACAAATTGGTATATGCAACAGATCACAAAGTTTGACAGCACACAATGACCCGAGCCTGATTCTACAAATCAAGAACTTTTTTATTAAAAACACACTTTATGCTTACATCTAATAATAATAATAATAATAACAAATGTTGTATTCTTCTTGTTTAGAATTATATAATGGGATCTGTATTCATAAATTTTAAAATACTAACGGCGGTTTGCACCACTGTGGTTTAAGCAGTTTTAAGCCCTTCTTAACCTAAGTTGCATTGAGACGGTGCCAAATTTTAAATGACAATAGTCACATTCAAACGTCCCTTAGTTAAGAAAACAGAAAACCACAACGGTGAAAGGCCATAAGTGTTATTGGTGTAAAAACTCCAATTTTACCTAATTTAAATATTTTTAAAATTATATTTGGGGTCTTGGTCAAACTTAGTACAGGAAAAAAGAAACTAGACTCCTTATTATATTATATTAGAAAGTAAGTATAAAAAGCGTATTTTAATAAAAAAAGTTCTTGGAGTTTTGTAGAATTGAACTCGGAACGTTCGTGTTGCTAGTCAAACGTGATACCTATTTAGCTATTTAGGCATCGTACTAAAATAAACAAAGAAATTCTATTTATTTCCATGCTATTTATGAGTTATAAATAAAATTATTAATTTAAAATATCCTGTCCAGGATATTTGCAGCAAACTCATTTTATATTTATTTTTTATTGTATTAAATTTTATTTAAAACATGTTTCTGTTAATTAATCACCTCGGTGAAGGTCGACTTAGGCCGGATCTTCTACTAATAACCTTTCTTGCCGCACAGTTTAGTATGACTAATTAGTGAATTATTTTTTTAGGTTTTAAATGAAACCGACAATAAGACATATGCTATTACAATTTCCTATGTGCCCATCCATTGGGTCTGTTAAGTGACTTTAACCATGTATTTTCAAATATAGGGTATGTTCTTTTGGGGATTTTGTTTTTGATTATTACCTACAATAGGGAGTTAACGCACAAGGATCAAGATTTTGATAGGGTAAGGTAAAAGTAAAATTATTCTTTGTAGTGATAAATGTATTTGCCAAAACCATTATTATTATATACAAAAAATTGTCTTGGTTTTTTTTTTTTCTCCTAAAAACCATAGAAAAAAATATGGTTTTTAGGAGAAAAAATAAACCAAGACAATTTTTTTATGTAATACTATAATACGGGTTCCGAATTAGAAGCGACCTTCGCCCATCTGCCAACTAGATAAAAACTATTTTTTTTATCAAATATAGTTTGTAAACAAATGTATTGCGAATGAGTTGCCTAGAAAATATAGTCAAAGCTATGATTAATTAAAAAAAATTAAGACATTTTTGATACTCCCTGTCAATTCTTATTGTTTTATTCTACATTACAGTACTGATATTGGCAAGGTTCGAAGTATATGGTGGGGACAGCTGAATCGATTGCAGCGCTGGCTGTGGTCAAATTTTTTCATAAATCATGCTTAATTCAAATGTAAACTATTAGATAAAAATAATAAAAATGGTGCATAATAGTTTTTGTGTGCTTAAATGTCGGAATACTGACAAAAATAGTTACTGCAAATTTTATACATTTCCAACTGGTAGTTGGAAATTAGAAAAAAGGTCAAAATGGATAAATCCAGTTAAAAGAAAAAAGTAAGTAGCCGAATGAAGTTCGGGTTTCGAGGATAGGCGAGCTTTCAAATTTGACGTAACAAGAAAAAAAAACTTATCGTTTGTTCCTGCCTTTTCCTGAGGTATTTTAATGTTTTGCGAGTTTTAAAAAAAGATTCTTTTTACTAAACTAAGAAGTGTCTGTGTAGTCTCCTGTGATTGTAAATGTAAGGTATATATTAGTGTCAAGTGATTTTTCACTTATGGGACCAATTGCCGATTTTTGTCTAAGTTTAATAATAAAAAAAATTATTCACCAATTGAAAATAAATTATTATTTAAAAAAAAAACTGTTTAATATGCTACATTTTGAAATGTATTTTTTTATTTTTTATACTGACATTTGTAATGTTATTTAACTGTCATTTGCATTGATTACATCGAATAACCTTATTCCCCAATAATAAAGTCCGAGGTCTTTTTTATTACACTTTTTGTACTTACTTTCTAAGCTTTAAAATTGTTTATTCACCATTGATATTGTACTTCACTTTTACAGTGCTGAACAGGTTTATAATATATTAATTTACGAAAAATAAATAAATATTATATGAAATCTTACACCTCTCCCATGGATTTAAAGCATGATTTAATGCAGCCGTCAGATGTTATCGCGCACGGTGCCAATACCACTTTTTTTCAATTTCATAAATAAAAATTGTAATAATTCTTTTAATTTTAAATTCCAAAAATTTCAAAGATTTTACTTATAAAATTGAAGAAACAAAATATATTAGTATTAGTGCTGTCATGAGAATGAAAACAATAATTGACATTATACAGGGAGCATCAAAAATTCTTCAATTTTTTTTAATTACTTATAGCTTTGACTATAACTTTTTAGGCAAACCATTCGCAATAAATTTGATTACATACTGCATTTGATAAAAAATAATTTTCAACCGGTTAGCAGATGGGTGAAGGTAGTCCATAATCGGATCATAGACTAATGGGTTCAACCAAAAAATATACAGGGTGATTGGTAAGTAGAGACGAAAAATGAAGGCCCGAATTAGTTTTTTAATTCTGAATCGAAAACCAAGAATACTTTTTTTTGCAAATTTTCCTTCGTTTCCAAGATATTTTATTATAAAGTTTTGCAAAAAAAAAAATATCACATTGTGGGTGTCGCTAATCTTAGTTGGCGCTTTCAAACTATTACGTCATATGAAATCAAGTTTGACCTTTGTCAAAAGTTAGAAACTTGTTAATCTGTTATTGAAAAAATCACAAGAAAATGGAGTTCACTAACGTCGAATATGGTGATATTGTTTATGTGTAGTTTTCCTGGTTTTCGATTTAAAATTAAAAATTAATTGGTCTTCATTTTTTCGCCTACTTTACCAATCCCCTTTTGTATGTGAGATCCAGATGGATCCAAAACTGAACAAGAAATTGGAGCAGGTGTGTACAGTGAAATGAGAAACCCTCACAATTCTTCATTTTACTAGGTACACACAGTTCTGTATTTCAAACGGAAATATATGCTTTACTGCACTGTGCAAAAGAAAACAACAGGAGGGCTTATAAAAACAAGCGGATCTGCATAATAACAGACAGCCAGGTAACGTCCAGGCGGATTGGCAAACTTCAAGGTAACGTCCAAGCTGACACGGGAATACCAAAAGGCACCGGAAGTCCTGGGAGTACGCAACAGGGTAACTCTCCCGTGGGCAGCGGGACATTCGGGAATCGAAAGCAACAAAAAAGCAAATGAGCTAGCGAGACAGGGATCATCCACATTATACTCTGGACCAGAACCTGCCTTGGAGTGACTAAAACCACAGCAAGAAGGCAAAAAGAACGAAGGAAGAACTACTTGGACAAAGTGGGAAAAAACTTCGCATAACAGTAGGACTGCCAACCTGGCAAGATAACCTAAGAGAACACCCAAACGAGATAGGCTCATAAAATGGAGACCCAGGTTGCAGAATGTGCGATGAGGGGGGAAGAAACAGCCTGTGTGAATGTGAAGCGTTGAATCACATAAGACAGGCATTTGTTGGGCAACCGAAATGAACCCACAGGAATATATCAACCAATCGGTCTCGGGAAGTTATACAGACTTGTAGAAGGAACAAGACTAGTGGGAGGATTGGTTTAAAAGAAAATGGGAGATTGGGCACAAAGCCGAAGGCTGCGCTGCCCCCAGTCTGCGCTGCCCCCCAGTAGTAATTAAGACGGCTCCCAGGAAAAAATATAAGCCAGATACTGGGTGATTTAAAAGTTACATTTTTCTCATAGGGAATTTAGTAGAAGAGAAATGAGAGAAATAAAAAATCCTCATATTATCATGTTTCATTTCAGCACGCATAATGAGGCAAAAAACCATTCTCCATTCTTAAAAAATCCTGATTGATGTTTTCTATTTGTATAGTTTTTCATTAGCTTTGGACTAAATAAAATAAGAATATTAGATTCTTCATTGATAATAATAAATGCTTCCAACTATACTTAATTATGGCAGTTGGTCTACTGAAAGCTTAAAAGGGCACATTCATTTACAAACAATATAAATCCATGGGATCTTTAAGTGTCTAAATAAATACAGTTTGTATATAGAAATAATTTTAAATTTGTCTTAAATGTATTTTCACTTTGATATTATTGTTAACTTATTGGTCTTTAGTGTTAAGTTTTATAATCTTTTGTTAACCTAGATCTCTTTTTTATAACAATAAAGAATATTTGACTTTGACTATTATTTAATTGTATACATCACTTTTAAGTTAAAGTGATTTTATTTAGACTCTCAGAAAAAAGATTTCAAGATGGAAAAAACTGTTTTGGGACACGCTGTATAATATTTAAAAATCCCTAAAAATAGTTCTCCCAATACTTATAAATGGATTAATAAGAAGTTTCTTTTTAGCAATATGGTATTCCCCAACACTACGGTCTGTTTTATGCAATGGGAGTGGCTCTTATAATGGAAGGTGTTTTAAGTGGAAGTTACCATGTTTGCCCTAGCCAAACCAACTTTCAATTTGGTAATTATTTAGCAAATAAATTTAGTCATAATAAAAATAAACAACAAATTGTCATGACACTATTTATACATTATCAAAAGAAGTGTTGTGGATTATTCTCAGCTGCAGGGGCGGACTAGCTGTGACACTCATGACCCCCTTTTTTACGCCCTGTATTGATAACAACTTTGGACAACATTTTTTACAAACCTTTAACAATTCACTAAAAAATAAGTTATCTTCATTCATGTCGCTAATCCTAACCGTTTTCAAAAAAACGTCACTTAAGTTCCCTAAGTTCGGTCGGGTTGAATTTGAAACAGAGGAATCTTCTCCTGTCACCAGCATAATAGTTTCAATTAAAAAATAAAAACTTTGGGAGAGGGTTCAACCTAGGCCCGTGAAGTCTGATACACTCGCGAGTACATTTGATAGGAACAAGAGTATATCTTTAATCAAAATACGCCAAATACATGATGTGATAAAGTGACTTTTTTTCGAAAACGGTTAAGATAAGCGACATGAATGAAGAGTACCTAATTTTTAGTCAGTAGTTAAACCTTTGTAAAAAAGATTGTCCAAAGTTCTTATCACAGCCAGTCCGTCCCTGCAGCTGTGAGTAATTTACAACACTTCCTCTGATAGGACTTTGAAGATTTTTACTTGTTGTTACATCCTATTAAAATAAAATTGGAATATACCGGGTGGTTCAATTATTATGTTTGAAAGACCTGATTCCATCGGAGCTCTTTGGGAGTCAATATCTCTGAAGAGAAGGCCTAAATAAAAAAAGTTTATATGAACTTGTAATATTCTTTTCGCAGGTTTTTTTTTAATATCCGGGATATTTCCTACATTCTCTCGGACACCCTGTATATTGAGGTTTATAAAATGGTAATTTGTCATCGAAAGTGACTTAACATGTTTTTTTCATATCCGGAAGATTTTCCACGAAGAAGTAATGAAAATATTGTTTTTTGCACTGTAGACAAGATATCAAGAGTCCTGGAAGATTGCGAGCATAAAAAAACATTTCCTGGGCGTATTTCGACAGTTTTCTATGAAAAAAGTAGCTTTTTTCCGGCCTAGTTCGGTTACTTCTTTTTTCTTCATTGCCAACCCATTATAAGGATGATTCCACATTTGGGTTTTAATCATCTGGACATTAACAAAAAGTTCTAAATTCTTTTCAAGGGAACATTCATATTTTTATTGTATGTTTAAATACATATATATTTTTTTAGATTCGAGTTTCATGTATGTAATGGCAGTGCTGTGTATGATAAAATTATACCAAAATAGGCATCCTGACATTAACGCCAATGCTTATTCTACTTTTGGGGTTTTGGCCATAGCAATTTTACTTGGTAAGTACTAAAAGTAAAATAACCTAATTGTTATAAAAAACTTATTTATATATTTAAACATTTATTCTTTTCGCATTTAAAGAGAGTTTTAAAGAGTTAAAATAAATGTTTCGTCATTGTTTAATTTGCCTATGTGGATGTCATCTTCTAGTGAGATTTACTTTTGTAGTTGGTACATTCACAATAAATTAATAAAAAAACGAAAATAATAATATACTTTGACTAAAGGACCCTTGTGGCGTTAGCCGCATGTGTCCTTGTCTATATTATATGTTAATTTTCTACATTTGATAAAAATTTAGTGATTTTTGTTAAAGATGGAATTTCTAATTGTATTTAAAACAATCTTTTATATTTTTGTATGTTTTTGTTGGGAGTATTAGCAATTTAATTTTCTAGAAAATAGGACCACTTCGGTCCAGGTCCCGGGGTATAGCGAGCTGAACCTGCTCAGCCCTATTTTTTTTTGTTGCCATATTTGTTTTTCTAACGGCCGAGTGATGATCGCGTTGTTAAATTTAGCAATGGACTTAGCAGTTTAGAATGTTTAACAAAACGTCATTGTCATTGTTATTCAATGATTTTAGTAGGCAACCTGTTAAAATCTGACATTTTGTTAAACATTCTAAACCAGTGGTTCCCAAACTTTTTTCTATGGCGCCCCCTTTTTGAAATTTAGGAGTGGTCGCGCCCCCCCACTTTCCTTGACTATACAGAAACATTCCTTTTACTAAAAAAGGCATTAATTTATAAACATGACATTTAAACACTTATCTAATCTAATGCGAAGTATGGTGCTGCATTTCCTTAACAAGGAAATTCTTGGTTTTATCTTTAAAAGTATGCAGCCTAGGTCACTAGCAACATCAAGCCGGCTCGGTTTTTTTGTTTTAATTTCCATTAAAATATAAAATTCTTTTTCACATAAGTAGGTTGTCGAGAATGGTATGTAAAATTTAAAAGCCATTTCCGCGATTAAAATATAGATGGGAAGATATTTTATCCAAAATGTAGTAATCACCAAATTTTCAAAGTCATTTTTCGCCACTGAGTCGTGTTTTCAGTCGATTGCTTGTTCTGGCATTTCTTCTGGAAGGATGTTTATATCAAAATTAAAAGGACTTTAAGCATATTTATGTTCATCATTGTCATGTAAATTAGAAAAATATCGTTAGAATTCATCAAAGGGACCGTTGTTAACTTTTAACAATTTGCTAAGTTGACAACGGTTTAGAATGTTTAACAAAATGTCAGATTTTGACAGGTTGCCTACTAAAATCATTGAATAACACTGACAATGACGTTTTGTTAAACATTCTAAACTGCTAAGTCCATTGCTAAATTTAACAACGCGATCATCACTCGGGCGTAAATGTTAGATTTATTAGTTTTTTACTTTCGCATGTCATGTCATCACAATCCATATATATTCATTAATATCTTTTATAGTTTTTGTGATCACTAGTTAGTATTTGTATTTAAAATATTTTATTTTACGTTTTTTTCAGGAATGATTGGTATTTTAGAAAACACGGAAGAGTTTTGGATATTCTTCATAATTTTACACATTTTGACGTGTTTCTATCTTAGTATTAAAATATATTACTTAGGATGTTGGAAACTAAGTAAGTTAGTTAACAGCTATTAAGTTTTGTGTATAAGTTTTTAATGCAAAGAAATAGACATATTTTGTTTTTTTTTAAGGTATAGCCTCTCTTCAACGATTAGGGCATGTAGTAAGGCATGATTTTTGGGCTGGGCCACTGAATGTCCTAAAACCATGTTATAAAGGTAAGATTTGTTTAACACTAGCATCGAAAAGCAATATTCAAATATACTGAGGTTGTATTCTAAACATAAGTCGTGCTATAACGGTATAAGATCAAAAGAGATAACTAAAGATTTGGGTTTAACATACTAGGTACAGTGACGGCCATTAAATCTTGGGCAAAAAATTTGCCATATTTTGACTTTTCTGCCAATTTTTGGAAATCGCTCTTTTTACCTTGTTTTACTTTTAATTCCTATAAATAAAGCAAAAGGTAAAAGAAAATATTTAACATACATTAATTAACAATTTAATAAATTCCAACAAACTTAAATATCCTTCCAAACAAGTTTAATATTTTATTGCGGCCCCGTTTTTTTTCTAAAACAGAGTTTGGCCTTCCAGGCATCGAATGGACCAAAGCCCGGGCGTAGTCCGGATTTCCTCGCAAATCATTCCACGCCTCTAAAATTTTATCCTTTAGTTCGTTTACATTTTGCGGCCTAAACTCATTTTCCCTTTTATTTCCTTAACTTATAAGCCCCAAAAATGTTCCATAACATTTAAATCCGGACTACGTGCGGGCCACGGTAAAACCCTGATACGCTGCTCTTCCATCCATTCATCGACTTGCCGGGCCGTATGAACGGGACACTTATCTTACTGAAAGATAAAATTTCTGTCCGGAAATCGATCCAGTACAGAAGGAAGCATGATATTCTGTAGTAGATCTATATATACCTCCGCATTGAGCCTTCCTTCGATAAATAAACATACACCAAGTCATTGTGCACTCAGCCACCCCCAAACATTTACCGAAAATCGCCCACAACTTCTGTGCTTTTGGGTATATTTTTTTATCAAATCGTGTTCCTTGAGGCCTGTATATCTTAAGTATCCTATTGTAGCACGACTAAAACACTTTTTTATAGGTGATTTATATTTTCCCAAAAATCGGAGGTAACAAGTAAAATTGTAGAGCTAATCCAATGCGTTGTTCTTTATTTGTACAGGGTGATCAGTTAAGGGTAGCGAGCGGCCATATCTCATAAGATATTGGTCGTATAGATTTGAGAAAAAAAAATCATAATAAAAGTCGCCAAGAAAAATTGCTGGAAATTATTTTCGAGTTTGTCAAACGTCCGCTAGAGGGCGTAACAACCAACACCAAGTAGAAAAATGGGATTTTTATAGAAATTTGTCTAATCGATGATATTATTTTCATATTTACTGACCATTTCCCTACATTTTTTGTCTAAAACGTTTTGTTCTATCTATCAAAATAAAGCGGTGGGGGAAGTTCAATTGTTTTTTAAACAAACCAAGATTTCTCCGTTTCTTTTGACTGATTTTAGCAAACTTAGGCTTATATGAAAGCATAATTGGCACTACAAAACGCTTATTTGGTTTTAAATTTTTGACTTTTGCTGTCGCCGCTAGATGGCGTTAACTGAAATGGTAGCAAATTTTTAAGTTTTTTTCAAAAAAAAACAAATGTAATGGTATATTAATTTTTATATATTTTAAAAAAGGATAAATTTTCTATAATTTAATGAAAAGAATTTATTATCTACCTTTTTTTGAACCGTTGATATTGACCAAAATATAATTTTATTACATTAAAAAATGGCACGCCACTGTTTTTTATCAAAATAAAAATCAGTTTTATAATCGCTTATTAGTTACTAACAAAAAGAACCTCTTGACTTTTTTTCGTTAGACAAACGGTTTTAGATTAAAAAAATAAAATAGGTTTACATACTGTTACCTTATAATTATCATTGTAAGCAGTATGTAAACCTATTTTATTTTTTTAATCCAAAACCGTTTGTCTAACGAAAAAAAGTCAAGAGGTTCTTTTTGTTAGCAACTAATAAGCGATTACAAAACTGATTTTTATTTTGATAAAAACAGTGGCGTCATTTTTAAGTAAAAAAATTATATTTTGGTCAATATCAACGGTTCAAAAGTAGATAATAAATCTTTTCATTAAATTATAGAGAAATTTATCATCTTTTAAAATATATAAAATTAATATACATTACATTTGTTTTTTTGAAAAACTTAAAAATTGCTACCATTTCACATTACGTTTCTCATTTCCTAAGCGCAAATTATGCCTTTCATATGAGCCTAAGTTTGCTTAAATAGGTCAAAAGAAACGGGAGAAATCTTGGTTTGTTTAAAAAACAATTGAACTTCCCCCACCGCTTTATTTTGATTGATAGAACAAAACGTTTTAGACAAAAATGTTGGGAAATGGTCATTAATATGAAAAGATATAATCGATATACTTTCATTAGACAAAATTCTATAAAAATCTCATTTTTTACTTGGTGTTGGTTGTAACGCCCCCTAGCGGACGTTTGACAAACTCGAAAATAATTTGAAGCAATTTCTCTTGGCGACTTTTATTATGATTTTTTTTTTCTCATATCTATACGACCAATATCTTATGAGATATGGCCGCTCGCTACCCTTAACTGATCACCCTATATTTGTTAAAAACGGTATTAAGGCTGCCGGGTGGCAGCACAATTCGTATATTTGCCTTATTCTTCGTTCTAACCGATGCTGGAAAATTGCTTTCCGTTTTTGCTGTAACTACAAATTTAAATGGTTGGTTTCTCAAAACATTAACTAAATTATTGTCTTGTTCTTGATTCGATAGTTTGGGGCGACCACTTCCAGCTCTTCTCTCAAAGGAGTGTGTTTCCTGCCATTTTTTTTAACAAAATTAATAGGGCTCTTTGGGATGTTAAGCTCTTCCGCCACATCCCTTTCTGGTCAACCTCTCTGCTCAATATAATAAATAATTAATACTTTTTGATCCAAAGTTAAGTTTGGCATTTTAATAAATATTTTTAGACACT
>JAHBCN010010842.1:0-30565 GCA_019359885.1 Listronotus oregonensis | reverse complement strand
GGCAACAAATAATATTGTTGTTCTGTAATAAAGGCGCGTTTACACCAAAGTTGACAACTAAAAGATGACAACTAAAAGTTGACAACAAATTGTTTGTTGAAAATTAAAAGTTGCTTTTCTTAAATTAGAGCAACAAGTGAAAGATTTTTTGTAGAAAACTAAGAGCTGCTGTTCTCAAATTTATAGAAAGAAGTGAAAAACTTGTTGCCAAAGAATTAGCGCGAAAGGTTTAGGCAGGAGTTCTCCAGTTCTCCACCAGTTTTCTACAAGTTGCTTGCCCAAAGCGCGCAGCAACAAATCTTCCACTTTTAGTTGTCAACTTTCTTTGATCTTTACCGCGAGATAACGCATTTAGCGCAATGTTTAAAGAGGTATTTCACACTTTTTGCCAAAGTTATATAAAAATCGAATATAACATGTTGTAAAACAAAAGTTGGAGGTTGATACTTCTTTTACTAAATTTATACTAAAATTACGGTTAATATATTCAGTCGTCTAAAAAATCACTACAAAATATTTAAACTACAATTTTGAAAAAACTACTTGTCGAACAGCGTCCGCCCTTAGCCTGTTTAAACAACATATTATGGACAATCATTTTCCCAAAGGTCAGCTTTCCAACTTTATTATTATTATTATTTTTAAAAAATAATTTTAGGGTTTTTTTCGAGATTTTTTTGAGAAAATGTACCGATAGGGTTTTATAAAAAACATATCGCTTTTTTTATTGTTTTTAAAAATTGTATTGCTAATATTGCAATTTTATCAACATTTTTTGTTCGAAAATAGTTATTTTTAATAGGTTCTTCCACATGGAAAACAGGATAAAGCTAACTTTTACACTGCAATACACTCCTCGTATCTGACATATACAGTGACCGCCAGAAAGTATTTGACATATGAAAAAAGTTTTTATTATGACGTTTAGAAAAAAAATATTTCGCAGATCAACTCTGCATCACTTAAAACCTGAGAAACAATTGAACGATTCCGATTGTCATTTGTTATTTGGCAGTAAATTTTGTTAGGTCGGTTGACCGAAAGTCCCCTTAGTTGTCAAAATATAAAAAAGAATATAAAGATAAGTTGTTCAGAATTTATTTTTTTTTTATTTGAGAAAACAAATTTGGACATTTTTTTCCATAAAAATATTTTTGTTTGAAAAAAATTTCTTTACCATTTAGAAACAGGTTTTCCGACCTAAACCATTTTCGGCACAATTTTTTTACTTTAGTAGTTACTTTTTTCCGAATAAAATTTTAAAAATGTATTTTTGAAACCCGAGTTGTTGCACAGGCATTTTTTAAAACCGTAACTGAAATTTCAGATAATAATTTTTTATTTGTTATTTAATTATTACACTAAATCGTTTACACGGAAAATTAATATTTGAAATCTGAGTTAGGTGTTTTAGAAAGGCCTATGCGACAACTCGGGTTTCCAAAAATACCTTTTTTAATTTTTTCAAAAAAAGGACTAACTTACTAAAGTAAAAAGAATTGTGTCAAAAATTATTTAGGCCTGAAAACCTGTTTTTAAATTAAAAAAAATTTTTGAAATAAAAATATTTTTATGAAAAAAAAAATTAAATATTTTTTTATTAAATTAAAAATTAATATAATAAAATTAAATTTAAAATTATATATATATATATATATATATATATATATTAAATATATATATATATATATATATATATATATATATATATATATATATATATATATAATATATATATAATATATATAATTATAATATATATATATATATATATATATATTATTATATATATATATATATATATATATATATATATATATATATATATATATATATATATATATATATACATGGGTTGAGTTTTATAAGACAGGATAGTGACGCTTGACTTTCTTTTCTACCATTTTAAATAAACAGAATTTTATACCTAAAAAATCTTAAAATAAAATGTTTAATAGTGTAGAATTTATTTTGTATCTCCCAGGTACATGGCGTGTGTTAATGTACATTCAGAGGACGCATGTTATGGAGTGTTAATACAGATTTTGGTTTTGTTATGTTTAGTGCACCACTTTTCAAAAGATATTACTGGGAGCTTGCTTTCAGATTTTAGGTTACAAATAATACCTGTAAATTGGGCTAAGACACAGCAATTCAAATATGAGCAAGTTAACAATTGTTAAACCTTTCTGGTCTGTTCCAGCAATAAACATAATAAAACACCCCATGTAACCATAATTTTAATTTATACAGTTAATTAATTTCTTATACAATTTAATTAGTTTGTTAAATTCATACCCATTGCCATCTGCACCTCGATAAAATATAAACTTTTCTAAATGTATATTTTTGAGAATAGTAATGAACAACATATTTATGTTTTACACTTTTTTGCTAAAAAATATTTCTTTTGTTACAGGGTGCTTAGTGAAAACGACAAAAAACCCTTTATTGAAGAAGCGGAACGCCTTCGTGTCATCCACAAGAGAGAACACCCTGATTACAAATACCAACCTAGACGTCGAAAGCCTAATAAAGCTTCCGAACCACCTCATCATCAACCGCATGGCCAAAACGTTTCCTTCTCACGATCTTTAAAGCAAGAAGACTCTCCATGTAGTCCAAGAAGTCATAGTTCTACCAGTCCTTCCACTTGTTCTTCTCAACCAAATAGTCCTCAAATTAGCTCGCATCAGTTGTTAAAGCCCTGTGATCCCCACGGTTTGGACCTAGAGAGTTATCATCGTATGCCCGGTTTGGAAGAGTAGTTATGGCATGTATAGTCCTGACGATGGGTTGGATAGTAGTGACTTGGATCAGTATTTACCTTCGGAAGGAAATTTTCAAAATTTTTCTGGATATCATAAGCATTCACAAGATGAAGAAAGCAACAATAACTACAAATCAAAAAGGCCATGCTTAGAAAGCGCTTTAACTTCACAAGATTCCTTTGACGAGTCCTCATACGATAGATATCACGAACTTCAAGCGTCGTCAGTGAAAAATGAAAGATATGGTCATACAAACTCTTCTGGATTGTATTCCTACCAAACCAGTATACCTACCACCACATACTATGCTAATAATAGTCAATATGTACCAACTTACCAGTATATGCAGCAGCGACCCTTATTTCCTGGTAGTTCTTCCGTTGGCAGTTTTAGTACGGTTGAAGGTGCAACTAGTGAAACTTGGACTGCACAATATAATATTTAGAATGGTGATAACTTTGTAAATATTTATCAGAAAATAACGTTTTTTACCTGATCTCTAAAAAAGACTCAATGTTTCAGAGTTATTTTATTTGTCGTTTTAAAAGTAGGTATTTTTATATGGAATAAAATACCGGTGTCTTGCAAAATAGCAGATTTTGTACACTTTCATATTCTGAGTATTATACCGTGGTATAATATTAGATACCAGTATATAATATTACATATAGGATCTTGGCGTGCTTCCGCTAGTGCTGTCATCTTAAAAAAGTGGCATTTTCGATATTATAAGTGATAACTGGCCATTGAATCAATGTTTTTTACTCGTTGGACGTGTAACATTAGAAATTAAAAAAATATAATTTGTTAAACGTAATATGGTTCTGAGAATTACACAGCTAAGTAAACTAATAAAAAAAAGTTGATGGAGGTTTATATTATGGATCTATCTTTTCAGTTTCGCAAGGTACTTAACTGTAACATTTTTTAGTAACATAAACACGAAAGCAACAGGACGTATAATATACCTAACTGAAAAAAATTGAAATATAAAAAAACGTTGTATTTACCTAAAGAGCTATAACAATATACAGGGTATCCGGATAAGTCGTGTTTAAATTTTACTGTCCTGACATTAAAAGTGATTTATTTAAGACAACTTATAATCTGTATATTTTTGATTAAAAAATCACCTAGTAAGTAAGCATAGTCACTGACCTTTTGAACCCATGGAATTTATTTTTCGTTGCTTTGTTTAACTAGTAAAAAAGCTCAAAAAATTTCTTAAAAACGTTCTTTTAATGTTTTTTAATAAATAGTCAGTCACTATAATAGGTCATTTTTAAACGGTATAGTTATCGGCTAGACAACCCAGAAATTTTTATCCGGTAATTGGATGTATTTAGATTCATTTTTAACAAAATCATATTTTATTAGATAGGCCATTTTGCCAGAAACAAGAATGGGCAATAGACTTGAAATATAAATTGTAATAATAAAACAATAAGTAAATATTAATCCAAATTCAATTAAAAAAAGTACAAAGAAACCATTACTTATGCTTATGTCCAAAATGACCATTATTTTGCATTATCTTAATACTCCGTAAAAATAAAATGTAATCGTAACTATGTCATCAAATTCGCGTGAATAAATGCTGGACTGTTCACTGGAGTTTTGTAGACTTTCCTTTAAGAGCGCCCCACAAAAAGAAGTTACACATATTAAATACGAAAACGTGGTGGTCACGTAACAACAAAGGCAGAGTTGATTTGGACGCGATCAGGCATATACCATAGTTCTCTTCAAAGTAAATTTTCCAGAAACACTGATAAAATGTTTTGCAAAAAATTAAGATACAAATTTTTATTTAGGTTGTTTGGAATCCTTACAGGGCCAATAAGGTAATCGCCTAAACTTATTTTTTATGAGTATCAAAATGCATAATTTTTAAATATTTTGACCCGCTAAATTCGAATTTTAACTTGCTCATGCGTCAGAAGTGGTGGAAATCTATTATAAAGAATTTAATTGGTTAACACGCCATAGAAAATAATCTACAATATGTATCAATGTCAACCTATTGTTAAACCAATAAGAAACAATCTAGTTTAAAGTTTATTAAAAAAGAATTATTTAAACTAGAGATAGGCCAATTTTCTGCAAAAATATTGCAAAACTACGGTATTTCGGAGATTTTTCACATAAAGTCGGCTTTGTTTAAAATAAAATACCTTTAAATTAAAAGGAAAATTGTCAGCTTTAAAGCAAAACTTAACCGTAATTAAAATATAATTTTTAACAAAAATATTCGTTAATTTAAAGGTGATTTTTTGTCATTAAAAAATGCCATTACTTGTTTATAAGCTTCTTAAGCTACTAAATATTTAAAATAAAACAATAAGCAAGTACCATATATTATTTTACGATCCAAAACAAATAATTTGGGATATTAAAAGTAATCTATCTATCCAAATCTATTTTGAAGTGCGATAAAGAAGTTTTGAAGTGCACGCGTGTTATGCGCCGAACGTCTGAAGCCGTAACTATGATATCGCACTAACAATAAGCCAATCTATAGTATGATTATATTTTTCATTCAAATTAAAATAGTTTACTTTTAATTTCAATAACTTAATTTACTAATTGTACATTTATGGTTTTACATTAATATTTTTATTAATTTAGGTAAATATTTTTAAATAAATCCACCGCTGAAACCTGTCCCTTCTTCGAACTCTTCTTTAAGTTCTTCTTTATTATTCCGGTTATAACTCTGGCCTATGCACAAATACACTTGTTAAGAAATAATAAGTATAATCGTGTCCATTAATGAAATTTGATAGGTGGTAAATTTAAATTTAATATCTAAAAAATAGTTGCATTGAATAAATATCCTAGGTTTGTTATTTATAAATAAATTTTCATTAATGATAACATATCAAGATAATCTTATTAATACTAAAATAATAAAAGAATCAATAATTTAAATTTTTAAAAATAATGTAAATTTTTATTTAAATTTGTATTTAATTATACATTGTTTAAAAATTTTCAAAACAATATTTGCAAAAATATGTATAACAAAAGTATTAAATATGTGTTGAATTTAAATTTTGCTATGTATTAAATTATTTAATGTCAACCATAAATTATGATAAATTGTACTTTGAAATAAAAATAAAATATCTTAATTATAGGAAAAAATATAATCGTACTATAAGTTGGACTAGGGCGCTTCCATAGATGTGGGTTCAGACGTTCAGCGTGTAACGACGCGTGTACTTTAAAACTGATTTATCGCACTACATCGCATTTACAAGATTTAGACATATATAATATACCAAAATTGGTAACTTGCTTTAATATAATTTAACGGTTTAGTAGCTTAAAAAGCTTATAAACAAATTATATACCTTTTTTTAATGAAATAAAGCAACTTTAAATTTTTATAACTTTGTTATAAATGACTTTCTGAGTGCGGTTAAGATTTGTTTTAGCTGACAACTTTACCTTTAATGTCAGCTATTATAGAGTTATTTTATTTTAAGTGAGGCCTAGTTATAAATGAAGAATCTCCAAAATACCGAAATTTTACAGTATTTTTGCATTCAATTTGCAATATCTCCGGTTTAAATTATTCTTTTTTAATAAACATCAAACTGCATTGTTTCTAAGGAGTGCAACAATGGATTAACGGTTGTTAAACATTGATACCTATTGTAAATTTATTTCTATTGTGTTTTAAAGATAAAAAATATATAGGAATACAAAATAAAATCCCTGACAATACAAAACGGCAAAACCGCTCATTCCACCAAAAATATGACAAAGTAAAAAAAATATTCTAAATACTTTCAATTATCGGATAACAATATCCGGGGTGTAATAATGTTAATGATATAAAAATCAGCAGGAATGTTACCTGATAAGGTTACTTTCATAAACTTCTTTTTTATATTCGTGTCCAACTTTATATACTAAAAACACTCTTTAAATTAATTAAAATTTTTACAATAAATTCAGGTGAAGACCAAAATTTGCCTAAATTTTTGATGCTCTCTTCAGGCTAAATGAAGCAACTTTAGATACAACTAAGTTAAAAAAATGTACATGTATTTTTGTACACTCTTCATAGACATAAGTAAACTATACATAACTTCTTGTTTTTTTTTCTGAGGGTTTTCCATATTTATAACAACGTAAAAACCTAAACCAAAATATTTCTTTTTGTAAAATTTTAATATGTACGCTACGACAAAATAAATATAGAAACATAGAAATCTAAATAACTTTCTAGTTTTCTTCATAATAAAATATTACTGAAAATGTTTGTTATTTTCAGCATCTACCTTAAGTTTGTTGGAATATCTTTTATTTGTAGTTGTAGATAGATACTCAATTTAAGTTGAAGATAGAGATAACTGTTTTTATTATTCAATTTATTATAAATAAAAAGTTTAGATCTTCTTTAGTTATCGGCTTTAAAAGAATTTAAGTTAGTTTCTGTAAATATGTAAATATTTAAGTTTTAATTTCATCTTTGCATGGTTGTTTTATAAAATTACTGACAAATATTATAAAAACGATAAGGGCTAAATACGGCTTAAAATTGTGTGCAAAGATTTTTGTTTTAATTAAAGTTTTGTTACTTTACTTTTAGCATTTAAGTAAAAAGTGTCATTCGCCTTAGCTGTACGAGTATCTCATTTCAGATCAGCCGAAATAATACGAAACTGCATAGGTAGAGATCGAACGCTGTAAGAAAGACACCGATGTCACGTTTAAAAAACCGTAAAAACATATCGGATTCCAAACGGATCTAGAATGAAGGTTTTCGGTAAAGGTAAAATGTGCTGGATGTCGCACTAAGATTTTCCGGTGTATTTTTTTCCGCTTAACACAAATCTAAAGTTAAAATTGGGGGTCAAACAGAGAAAAATCGAGAAAAGGCGTAATTTCAGATATTAACGATTTTTTTTTTAATTTAAAACGGCAATATCTTAAAAACTATAGATGATACAAGAAACTTTATATAACATAAACAATGTATTTTTAAAAGACCCTTAGTTCAAGTTATATAATATTTTAGTCTAAATGCAATATTTTTCTATTTATAATTAAAAAACCGAATTTTCAGGATTTTTCAAGGTAGACCTTTGGAAAAAATTTGATTTTTTTTTTAATTTTTGAATTATTTCTAAAAATGTTAAGTGATTTGGGATTTAAATAAATAAAATAAATGATTTATTATTAAAAAAAAAAACTTAAAAATCACATTAATAAAAACATATTTTTTTCCTATATTAGACTAAAATTTTTTATCAAAATTACATTTTCGTTTATATCTCCTTTATTATTTATTCTATTAAAATGTTTATTTAACTTTTTTATATATAATTTAAAAAACTCTCCGTAGTCCAAGCATCCCCTATCCCCTGGTAGAAGGTTTATGCCGGTAAATGTACCGTGTCTGTTTTTTGGGGTTTTCTCAATTTTTTGCTGTTTGACCCTCAATTATTTTAGAAAAAAAAAACGACAGAGGTAACATGTCTACTTCAAGGCTTCATTAACTATCTATAGGATGTTAAACTTTTGATATTTTTTTGCCACTCCTTATATACTTTTGAAATTTTGCACACAGCTTTCTGCAACCAATGTTCCAGATAAATTTATCTGGGCCAATGTTCTATAACACAGCTTCACAAAAAAAAAAAATTCCCAACTTGGATTTGACATACTTACTATGAGTTTTAGGGTTCGCTGAAACCGAATCCAAGCTCAGAATTGCGCCATCACATCAGGTTTTTGTTTTTAATGGCGAAAACCTTGAATTTAGGTTTGAGGTATCAGACAGGGATTTTGAAAGCTGCTTAATAGGATAAAAGAGCTACAGTTGTGACCAGTGTCATCCTAACCTCAAATTCAGGTCTTAGATATGATTAAAAGATGAGATATCGTCTAAAAATTCTGAAAAAATTCCAATCGAGTTTTTCTGACATCCTGGACCAAATAAAAGTGCAAGGAATGTGATAAGTGTGATCCTTAACTGGTATGGAAATTTTAGGTGTGATCAAATGAATCAAATAACCTTAAAAAATATGAATAAATCATTAACAGGGTTCTATATTTCAACTAAGGAATTTTGTGATTTTTTTTGTGGAGCTGTGTAATTTTTCACCACTTTAATATTTTTCCAGATATGTAACCACTGAAAATTCTTGAAATATTGTAGAAGACTAAAAAAGTAGGGAAATAAATAGGCAATTTATTATTATTTTTTAATACACTGAAACAGTGCCGTCGGAGCAAAAAGTTCGGGAGAGATTAAAGGATCATGACCCGGAAATTTTTTAAAACTATTATAGAAATTTTATAAAGATTAGTCCCAGTGGGTCGTGTGCTAAATTTAAAATCAATATCTTAAAAAATGTACAAGGCGTGTCAAAAAACCCAAAAAATATCAAAAATCCCTGTAAATCATTAAGAAAGCCTATTTTTCTAAAATCATTTGTACAATCACATCTTTTAATAAGTATATAAGTTATATAGTATATAAGTATACTCTGTAGGTATATTGTTTTTGCTTCTCTGAAATGGAAATTAACCAGGGCCTTTATAACAATGTTTTAAAGTTTAAAAACTGAGTTTTGTGTTTGAAAATAAAATAATAACAAATAATTAGCGGTATTCCACTGGTATCAAAGAATACGTGCATTCAATTATTGTTTTAAAGTTTTTGTAACATCCATCAGTATCTACCTGACTGATAGTGTTAATTAAACATTTTATATTTATTTGGCTTTAATTTGTTGTTGTTTATTACTTATCTCAACATAAAACTTACCAACATGGATTAGGACGCATTCATTTTCAACTTTATTATCTTTCATTTAAAACAAAGTTTTATTTTAGATCTGTACGAATCTCACCTTGATTTACCAGTACTATTATAGTTTTTTAAGATCAAAAAGACTTTTAGTTAATACATACCTGTACATTAAAACTATATATTTTAATAAACGCATAATATATCTGATGCACAACAAATTTCTTGTACATATGTTTGAATAAACACGAGGTTGGATCTGCAACACTATTTGCAGTGTTATTATAAACATTTTTTAGTGTAACGTTGTAAGTGTTTTTTTTTAATACTAAATAAATATTTTTTATATAACACATATATTTGTTTTAATTATGTTCACATCAAAAAGTTGGCGCTTTTTTATCCCTTAATCCAGTCTTTCCCAAAGTGGGCGATAACGCCCCCTTGTGGGCGCTGGAGGCCTAGAGGGGCAGCACAGAAAAAATAGGGTGGCGCTATTGTTGCGGCCAAGCTGAGCTGAATAGGTAAAAAATATACCCTTAATATTGCAAAGTAATATTATTATTGCTTAATGTTGGTTATTGTTAATTTTGAATAAAAGATGCTCTTAATATTGTAAAGTTGCATTATTATTGCTTTCTCTGGTAAAAAAAGGTCTCGTTTAGAATATAGGTTTAATTAAACTCCATGCGAGACAATGTTATTGAGGTTTTAAAGGTGAAAAAAATGGAGGGCGCTATAAAATACCTGATTTTCAAAGTAGGCGTTAGAAAAAATAAGTTTGAGAACCTCTGCCTTAGTCCTACACACACCTACAACACTTTTTTACCTTCTTTACCTAAAATTTAAACATTTATTATTTACAATATAGAAATATTATTATTACGCAAGAGTTCTTAAAAAAGTACCAATATAATTACTTCGTATATTTCGGGGGCTTTATCGGGATAGAAAACCCAGCAGCTTAATTTAGTAAATCTTAAAATCTCACCTTATAACACCTTCATTTCGAAGATGCTTTATTTAGTGCAGGCGCATAACAAATTTTTAGAATTGGTATGGTCATAAAAGTTTGGTTATGTTATTATTATTTCGTGTGCAATTAGCCTGACTTAAGCTACCTTAATCCAATCTTCCAAAATGTTAGGATTGAATTTATTTTTCTATCCTGTTGAAATGCTTAATCGCCGCTGTTTATTAAG
Source organism: Listronotus oregonensis (assembly GCA_019359885.1). Lineage (NCBI taxonomy): Eukaryota > Metazoa > Arthropoda > Insecta > Coleoptera > Curculionidae > Listronotus > Listronotus oregonensis. The sequence goes on along the minus strand of JAHBCN010010842.1, from coordinate 19,823 downwards.
CGGATTACTGGGAATTTACCAAGGTGCCTAAGATTCTACTCTGATAAATTTCAAAATAAACGTAGTAAATATATTAGCAGATACTCTTTTTTTAGAGTCGCACTTAAATTGACTTAAAAAATCGCGCTGTGTGCGAGAGCATCCACGAGGCGCACTCGTGAGAGTTTGGATTCGGCGTTAAACGCTTGGACAACAGTATCTGTTTCAGCAGCAGTTTCATTAGACCAACTAGAAAGGCTAAGATCGTCATTGACATTTTCTTGCTCCTTTTGTTTAAAACTGTTTCTTTATTTCATTCATCCATCATATTTTAAGTTTTCTATTAGCAGATCATCTGCTGCAAGACCACGTGACATAAAAATTTGCTCACTCCGCTTTTCTTCAAAGATGGGTTCGGGAATAAGAATGGCTCCAAAATTATAGGCTTAAAGTAGGAAAGCCCGGTTTCCTAACTTCAAATTTTATTTAATATTTGCTATTTGCATTTTTGTGTCAATTTGATTAATTTTTTCACTATCTGAGGTGGACTCCCTAATGTACACTTTAAAAATTTTAAATTTTTCATCGGTCGCTGCTTTCCTTGCGCCTTTTTATTTGTTATCATAATTTTTTTTTAATGTTGCAGTTTCTGTAACACGCATCAGGTGAAATAGCGTTAAATTTAGCATCAACTTATATACAAGCACGGTTTTTTCCTGAATTGTGGCCTGGTCAGTCTTTTTATTCTCAACAATATTTTGGTGTTTAGCAAGTATATTTAAAAGTTTCATCTTTTCTTCATTTGAAAAATTGGCCTGCTAAACATCCATAATCACCCTAAGCCAGAAAATATAACATAAACATAACCATGAAGTGCGTGACATAACTTTAAACTTTAAAATCTTTTCTGTCTGAAGATTAGTTGAAGGTAAAAAAATGAACTATTTTTCGAGAATAGTTTATTTGCCCGGCTTAGTAAAATACGCTAAAAATTATGGCGGTTTAACAAACTAAATAAAAGCCAGGCTTATTTTTTTTAATTTGGCTTAATAAAGCCGAGCTTAAATTTCAATCGGTGCAAGCGGCCCTAACAGTTCCAGAACGCTAACTGGAGTTTAAAAACCCAACCTCATTTATTTATTACTTTAATGTTTGCTGTTAGTTAAAGTAATTTCTTTGTGTTTTTTTTAGAGTATAATGAATACAAATACGCTTGTGCCTATAGAGGCTTTATTAAAAAAATATTGCCCACTAGAAATAAACAGTTGGCTGAGGATAACACAAACCTACAAATCGTACCTAAATACCTCCCATTAAACAAAACATAAAATATCTGAAATATGTGAAAATTAACCAACAACCAACCAGTAAAATTTTTAATAAAAATCCCTCCTGGGAAGGTGAAAGTAAACTCTTTAAGCTCTACTCTGCAATACCCAAACGAATATTTTAGTGCGCTATTTACTCCCAATCCATTACACGAACGGCTTTGGGGTCATATAGAGTAAATAGAGTGCGTATACCAAACCCAGCACGTGTTGCTAATAAAGAAGTTGACCAAAGAACGAACCAAAGGATTTTTAAACACAATTAAAGTGGGCATTTTTAACATTGGTTCTTAAAATGTGACTTATCATTGTTTATTTTAAAAATAATATTGTCACCGATTTTTTCTAAATTGTTTTTTAGTTAAATTTATTTTATGCCTTTATGTATTAACCGACTAAAACACTATTGGTAGGTATTGGGTTTAAAAAAATGCTTGTACCAGTCTATTATAATTTTTTCTTGCGCATTTTTTGCACTAAAGAGAAAATAAACAGAGCTAGTCAAAAAGTAAATTTTAATACCAAAGTTGATTATTTTTCTAGAATACTATTTTTTTAAATCATATCCTATACCTATCTTTAAATCTTTCGGAGCAAAAGGAAAAAAACAAAATATAATTTTAGGTACACACCTTTAGAGGTAAAACAAGTAAATTTTTTAGTGGACTGTCATTATGACTTGTGTCAGTAATTAAAGTGAATATGGCGCGTTTAAATAAAACTCATCAAATTGAAATTTTAATTTTTATTGGATATGAAGACAAAACAAGAACTCAAGAAAAAGTTTGTAATTTTTTAACGCAAAATATCCAGAAAGGCCCATTACAAGAAGTACAGTAAGTAAAATTGAAAAAAAAATTGAGGAACAGAAACAGTCAAAAATCGTTTACGGTCAGGTCGCCCAAAAATTAATGAAAATACAAGATTTAACATTTTGTTAGATGTTGAGGATAATCCCCATTATGCATCTTCTGGAGTAGCTTCAAATAATATTGTTAGCCAACGAACAACTTTGCGTGTATTGAAGGAAGAAAAATATCATCCTTACAAGATTAGGTTACTATAGAAGCTAAATAAAGTTAATCCCGATCGCAGACTAAAGTTTTGTGAAACTATGATAGAAAAGTGCAACATAAATCCATTATTCCATTAGGTATTGGAGCACAAATAATCCCCATTGAATAAGAGAAAATCATACCCAACATCCACAAAAAGTAAATGTTTAAGCAGAGATTTTAAACATCAAAATTATTGTACCTTTTTTTTCGATCAAAATCTTACGGGAGGCCGATATTTAGAATTCCTTCAAAATGACTTACTTCCACTCTCGCAGTTTTTTTTTTCCAAATTCAAATCAGCGTGATATACCAGATAGATCGATTTGGATTCAACAAGATGGTGCTGCGCCCCATTTTACTCGTGAAGTACGTGAATATTTGAATGCGGTAATTCACGGACATTGGATTGGTAGAAGGAGACCGACAGAATGCATGTAAGATCTGCAGATTTTACACCGCTGAATTTTTTCCTTTGGGGATATTTAAAATTAAAAGTGAATAAGGCAACCACAGAATTTAGATGATTTAAAATTTAAAATTAGATACGAAATAAGACAAATTAATGAAAGTACTCTCAACAATGGTTTGGAAGAGTTTTTAAGCACATTAGCATATTGTCAAAATGTTAATGGTGGACACTTTCTTCACCTAATAAAATAATTAAAACCATAGATATATAAGCAAAGGGAGATAAAACTGTTTACAATTAAAAGCAATCAAACATTGAAATAGTGTCTACCTCTCTAGACCACTTGATGGTCAAACGTGCTTGATACACATGCACCCTTGCCAATTGTCCTTTATTGGCGAATTTTTAGGATATTGCTTTATTAATATTTCCTTTTTAAATTCTTAAAAAGATCATAGATCCTAACATGTCATTATGCAATAACTTAGTAGCAGCGACGAAATATGTTTTTTAGTTGATTTTAATTTTGCTTTATTAATATTATTCTCAAAAATAATCATAACGGAATATTAACGGTCAAGATGGGCAACACTGCTTTTTGTTGTTTATTCATAATTTTTGTACGATACGGTCACGAAGGTCGTCGGTCAGCTAGTGGTAAATTTTTATTTGTGTTGTGAGGCGGTGTTCAATTTGTTTAAACTAGCTCAGAGAGAGATTTGTGTTTTTAAAGTGCGGTTATAAGAATATTTTCTTAATATTTTATGTATTATTTTTAATAAACAGACTAGAAAATGGTTGTGAAGTGCCAGGTTTGTGAAAAACTGAATTCTCGTAACAAAAATCTTTCGTTTCACAGGTAAGTTTAAACAGCTCTTTTATAAAACTTCACTTCATTGACGTGCAATACCATGGCGAACAAATAACATTTTGTTGTTAATACCTTTTATGTTATATTTTTGTGAAGATTAACAACGATTGTTTACTTATTTTAGCATAAAATTTGATTATATAACTAACGAAAAAATTGTTTAATTATTTTATAATCGATTGAAAGTAACCATCAAAGCATAGTTTTTGTTATAAACTTTTTTATTAGATTAATATAGCATATGAACGATTTCAATTATAAAATTTGTTTTTAGGTTTCCTGTTGACCCGGAGAGAAAAAATGTATGGTTTTCCCTACTTGGATTTGAAAAGAATATGCAGTTACCACAAATTGCCAAAATCTTTCAGATTATTTTGATCCTTGTTATATTTTTACAAATAGAAATGAATAGTTAGTTAAATATTCTTGGATTAGTTAAAAATGCTTTAATATTGTTACTAAATACAATAAATTATATGCAAAAAAACAGTAAAATTTTTTCTCACCTTTTTTCTTTTCTCGTAATCAAAAAACATTAAAAACGTAGAAGTTAAAAATACCTATTTAATTTAGAAAAATTAAATTTATTTACAAGAAAGGGTCCTAAAAATAGATTTTTTATTTAATCTAAATCCCAAATTTTAATTTTCCTAAAAACTTCCAATTATATTTTGATATTCGTACTGAACTAAACATTTTTTGGTCTATTAATTTCCTCCTCTCACTTTTACAAAATTGTATTGCATGCGTTTTTAATCTCATTAGTGGACTTTAAGGGTGACTGTCAGATAATCTTTTATTCCTTTTTATGACATAAAAGTAAATCTATAAAAATTGGTGTGGATAGCGATGAAGATAAAAACACAGGCAATTGAGATAAAGTTAAAAAACAGATTTAAGCTTTTTATTATGTATGCTTAACGGTTAACAATGCCAGTTTTCAATGTCAGCTTTATATATAATAAGTTTAATTATTGTATTGAACCAATAGGTTTTATTTACTTGCACGTTCCTCGAAACAGCCCAAAAAAGTTGTCATGGCACTTTATTTGGACTGAGTCTCATAAAATAGCTATTTTTTGGATAATATACTAAAAAAATATATGTTAGTAATTTTCTATAGATAAATAGTTTTTGAAAACGAACTACGCCACTGGTGGCCCGCCACGTTTTGCGCTGCTAAACATTTGCGACGTTGCCTGCAGGGACTTTTTTTATCGGAAGTCCTTTATGAATGTTTGATACACTACAAAAGCCAATTTATGAATGAACGGTTATATCTCCCTTTGCTTATTTATCTATGATTAAAACAATAAAATGCTCAAACTTTTTATTCTTAAAGTTTTGTTTAAGTGCATCAGTTTTACTTTTATTGTTTATTCATTTATTAGTATTTAGTTCTTTGACAGTCCCTGTTTCTCCAAATTTTCTTTCAATTTTACTTACTGTACTTCCTGTGGTGATTTTTTTTCCTTTTGCTCCGAAAGAGTTAAAGATAGGTATAAGATATGCTTTATAAACCATGATTAGAATTTGACACAGAATTTGAAAATGGATTTAAAAAAAAATAGTAGGTATACAATTTTAAAAATCAACTTTGGTATCAAAATATACTTTTTGACGCACCCTGTATAATTTTTTCTTTAGTGCAAAAAATGCGCAGGAAAAAACTATGATGCGAGCATTTTTTTTACCCCATATCTGATTTTTAAATAAATTTATTCCATATTTTGGCCGCTCACTGTATGGTTAGATTAGGTTTTTGCTTTAATTCTTTGTACCATTTGAAGACGTAATCTCTGTTGTGTATGTACGATAAATAAATAAATCAATGCGAAGGATAACTATTTTGACAAATCATACACTTTAATTTAGCCAGTAAAAAAGCTAAATTGCTATATTAATTCTACTTCAACAATTTTTTATCCTGCGTATATTTTTTTATGATGGCTAATACATTTTTTGATCTAAATTGCATTATAAAGAAGTTCACCATAGTTTCCCATCACATATTGATAGGGATAATTTGGATAATATCAGAATAAATGTTGGTTCTCGCCCATAACTCATTTAACTAATTTTATTGAATTGCGCAATTTTCGATTTTAATTCGCCGTGCATAATTCATTTTCTCGTATAAATGCCGTGTCATGACATTGTGAAATTTAAAACTGCTTTAATAAAAATAATGATTATGATTGAGTGTATAAGTATAAAGATTTACCATTCCATAAAAATTATTTTAATTTAAACCAAGTAGAACATAAATTGGGGGCGATAGCTATTTGGGCATTAACCATCTATAAATTATATTAAACCCTAATAATTAAAAGAAACAGGAAATTAACTTTAAAAATAGATACAAAAATTACCAAATTGCAGGAGAAACTTACCAATGACACTTTTCCTATTTTTATAGGCGTAATGATGTAAAATTAATTTAACGTATTCAAGTGTATTCAAAATATTATTCCTCCCTATTTTTTTGTTGCTGTATTAAATCTATGGGGTGTGTGTAAATACTTTAATTATCGACACCTTAGATTGAGTTTTCGACATTTTTTACTAAGGAAAACGGACCGATAAATAATTGTGGCACGTACTTATTTACTATATGTCATTAAAATGACACCAAAAGGGGTTATGAAGTAGACCATAATATTTTGTGTGTGTAGGGGTACTCGCAAGGGGGATAGTCTGTATTGATAACTTAAGAAAAAATATGCTAAATTCAGTGGAAATACGGTGTCAGTAAAAAACCTAGGTTAAGAAAAACAATTTTTTAATTGTCATGGTGTCGAAATTTTTTATGTAATTAATCTTGAGGAATTAAAAATGAATATTTTAATATTTTATTAGATAATTGTTGACACACAGAATCTTGAGTTGTTGTTTTGGTGGTTCTGTTTTCCATTTTTGTTATTTTTAAAATAAAATTTTACAGTAAATGTAATCTTTTATACACTTAATAAATAGAAAAAAATAATCTTATATTTTAAAAATTTTACAAAATCAAATTTATCGAAGATTTCTTGCTCTATAGCTAATATTGCCAAACCAAAAATCCTTGCCTCTGCATAGTAGACCTAAAATAATGTTTGTTTGGAAAGATACTTTTGGCAACATTATGTACAACCTCGCCTCAAACGGCGCTTCCAATCGTAGGTAATAATTCCCATATAAAAATGGGCTGTGAGTTACTATACGTGTTGAAGTTTGGTCTTTGATCAAAACATATTTATTGGGAGACTCGAATGAAGACAGGATTCATTTTTAAAAAAATGCCGCAAAACCACTCCCAAATATATTTTTTTCAGTTTTTGCTAATTTTCTTTTTCAAAAAAATGTCGAGAACCCTAATTAAAAAAAATTAAATTTTCAATATATTTATCTTTAACAAAAAATAAATCCTAAGACAACCCCAAAACTATTGTAAAAATACAATCGCCACATGATTTTATAATTTATTCAAAATTTTCAATTTTGAACAGAAACGTTTCAGTGCAGTACATAAATATTCTGTCCACTCTTTGTAAAAATCGTGAGAGACAATTAATTACTATAGTTTCCTGGATAAGTTTCTGGAAAAAATCAGGGATCTGGAGCTTGAATCAATGGCTCTTTGGCGGAAACTCTTATGCTCGCTTGATACAGAGCCTTTTTGCAGTGTAGCAGTAGGGCAACCTGTGTGGAAATAGGGTCTCTGGGTTATTGTTCCGGTGGAAAAATATCTCTTTTCTAAGCTGGAGGGTTGATTTTAATAGTTTTTAATAAGAGACGGTTTATTTGAATAGTTGTAAATGGCTTATTCAAAAGCTTACACAAATAGAATAATAGTGACTCTCGTCCTCTTTGCAAGGAATGTGGTCTTTTTTGATCTTCTTATTGATGACGTAGAATCACATCCTGTTAGGGTGGTAAATAAGTGCGTAAATTTCAATCGAAATTGTTATCTTACTGTACCATCCTATAAATATTTCCAACAGATTAGTTAGTTAGTTACGATTGTTTAATATACCTTTATTATGGAACGGACAAAACAAAAGAAAATTAAAATCGGAGCGACACTTTGGGGCAAAACATATCCGCGCTTTGCCGTAACAGGATGTGATGCCATGTCGTCGTCCACGAATAGTATTCTCTATGTCTGAGATTTTCAATAACTAATATAATAAAGTCTCCCTTGTTCAGTAAACTAGAAACTTTTTATTTAAATTTAACAGCTTAGAAAAAAGATATTTTGTCACCGGAACAATAACCCAGAGTTAGGGTCCTCCCCCGCAGGAAGCCCCACTGCTACACTCCAAAAGGGCTTTGTATTAAGCAAGCATAATATGGGTTTCTGCCAAAGAGCCACTGATTCATGTTATAGAGCCCTCTGTTTTTGGCTGGGTGAAATCTCCGGGAAACTTATCCCAAGGTGAATATCAATGTCACAAGTAAGTAAAGCATGCGAGGACTAATGAGCTGTAAAAAGGATTGTCCTAAAGCATGCAGTTGTAAAAAAGGGACTAACCTGTACCTTATTATGTAAATGTATGTGCTTAAAATATTGATTTCAATATTATATTGTAAATTCTATGGCATATTTTTCCATTTTCGTTGTGTTTTTTTTTTCAATATTATGTATTATACGTTTATCTTTTTACTATCTTACATATAAGACTGTACAGAATATTTATGTATCGGTTTCATCTGTTCAAAATTAAAAATTCAGAATAAAGTAGGGAATTAAAGAGCAATTGTATTTCGCAATAACCTTCGGATTGTTTTAGCATTTATTTTTTGTTAAAAATAAACATATTATACACCAATCGACAGGAAATTTTATTCTCTTTTATTTAGGGCTCTTGTCACTTTTTTAAAAATTAATAGTTTCTGAGAAAATTGGCAGAAACCGTTGGGGGTGGTTTTGGGGTAGTTTTTTACAAGGGATCTTCAGCTCTTTATCCTATCTTTATATTTAGTCTTTCAATAAAGACTTTTTGAGCAAAGGCCCAACTACTACAAACGGTTTGTCTCAAAACTACATGTAGTCAGTGCGCTGTTACCTGTGTCAAACCAATATTGACAGATGTACATATCGGGAAAACAATTGTACTGACTGGTTTATTTTGTTGTCAAATAGTTTTAATGCAAATAAAAGAGTCTACCGGGTGTTGCTCCGCCGAGCGGGACATAGGGAATCCCATGTAAATTTTGAAGTAGTCAAATATTGGCTCCCCTAATTATTTTAGAAAAAAATGCTATTAGGATTTATTGAAGAGCACAATAAGTTCCACCCAAAATGAAAATTTGAGCATTTTTCAACCAACCAGTAAAGAGTAAACTGCTTAAATACTTCTGCAACGTAGTATCTCATTATGCACCCTGTACTCTAGAAATCAATAATAAAAACACCATATCGATTTATCAGTGACAATTTAGATCATTAATTTATAATGTCATTGCCAAAACTAAACAATTTTATACGGGAATTTCAAAAGAATCCTCGCATTTCATTTTAGTTTACAGCTAATTCCAACACATGCACTCACAGTTACGCAAGACAATCAAACAATTTGTCTACATTTAGAAATCAATTTATGACGAAAATATCAGGATTTAATCAAACGATCAAATATTCCTCCATTACAATAACCCAAACGATTATAAAACTCATTTCTTACGTTGGCTAGTTGGTACATCGATATTCTGGCACATTCAGCGGAAATAGCATTCCTTAGCTGGTCTAAATTTTCATATTTTTTATTGGTATAAAGCTTAGTTTTTAAATGACCCCATAGAAAAAATCGTTTGGCGAAAGATCCGGAGACCTGGCTGGCCAAGATATTGCGTGGTTCGGGCCTATGATGTCGTTATTAAATGCGTTGTTCAAGTATTCGCGCACAGCTCTGGTACTGTGTGCTGGGCAGCCATCCATTTGATACCAAATCTCTTGATTTTCACGAGCAAGGTTGTTCAAAGCAGGCAAAATTTGTTCCTCTAAAAGTTTCAGAAAGTACTCCGCATTCAAATTTCGGTCAAGGAAAAATGGTCCAAGGATATGGTGGCCGAAAATTCCCGCCAAAACATTAATTTTTTGTGGATATTGAGTACTTGTCTCAACAAATCGATTTTGGTTTTCGTTACTCCAGTACCGGCAATTTTGAATGTTGGGTGTTGTACACAAAGTATCACGTCTAAATCCCTCTCGTTTTGTACAATTTGTCTCTGATTTTCACGTCGATTTTCTTTACATTTGCAATTATTGATTACTGTGCCTGTAGTTTAAAAATTTTTTATCGTCCGTTCTATTGTCGATTTACTTGGTATTGGCCTATTGGGAAAATAGGCTGCAAACATGTCCGCTACTCGTCGATAACTATTTCCCTCATAAAACCATTTTATAATAGTTATTTTTTCTTGATTTGAGTAGTTCATTATTTAAAAATAATGTGACATTGATCTGACAACTTGAGAGTAAGAGGTTAAATAATTTTTCTGGTATTTTATTATAAACTTCTAATAATACAGGGCGCGTAAGAAGATAGGACATTCGTAACTTATTTTAGCATTTATCTCTTAGCTGGTGGACTGAGAACAGCTGAAATTTGTACACTGGGTACAACTTTTCGTGCTCTTTAAAAAATCCTAGTAATATTTTCTTCGAAAATAATTAGGCGAGCCAATATTGGACCACCTCAAAATTTACATGGGATTCCCTATGTCTCGCTCGACGGAGCAACACCCGGTATATTCTTATACATCTTTGGATATGATACCTTGTATATATACATAATGTATCTGATGGCAATGATTATTTAACCTTAATCCAATTTAAATTTATTGGTAAACATGGAAATATGGAAATATCATAATTCTTATAAATAAAAATTTTAAATAGGGGCTACGTTAAGCAACTCTGACAAAGAGTTGACAAACAATAAATAATTGGATCACTCACAAAAAATCCGATTTTTTTATTTTTATTTACAATCTTATTTTTAAAAAGGCAAAGAATAATAACATTAACTATTCTAATAGTACGTTTTGAACAGTAAATGACCGTAATATTTATTTTTGAATCCTGTGTTTCATCAGCTATGTATCTTTTTTTAAGGTCTGTGATATTTAAGACATATAGAAATTAATGATACCAAAATTTCGTATGGTATTTTAAAAAGTTAGAATATGTAATTATTTAATATAAAAGTAATTTTTGTCTTTGCAGATTAATTTTGATCAAAAGTCATCTCAAGCATCAAAGTGAAATTTGAAAGTACATATAACTCTTTATACAACTTTTTTCCTACCTTTTGTGATTACCCAATTTTAGCTATAAATATTTTTGTTTGGAAATAAGCTTTCTACCTAATTTATTATTTTTTAGATAAATGCATGTATTATTTACAAAGTAGGTTACACATTATGCCTAACCTGGGCCTATTAGAACCAGAGTAAAAATTAACAAAGATACTTAAAAGCTAATTAGTGGTAATGCTTTTTAATTACTTCTAGTTTTTGTTTTTAAATAATGTAGTCCTTGTATTTGGTTTGTGTCTTTACACTCTTCTCTTCTTTTACCAAAACATTGTTTATGAAGTGTCAACATCAAAGTTACGTTAGATACACTAGATTTTTTAATAAGCGGATGTCTAAGGCTTATACATGTATGTCGATTACTAAATATCGATTGCATTTATTTTGTAATAGTGGGGATTGAAAAAAAAATGAAATTAATTTTCCGTTAACTTTTCTTTGGAGTTTCTAATTATAACATTTTTTGGTATTAAGACGGGATGGTAAATTGTACTCTGTACGCTTAAATATTCTGTGCATTAAGGGCAATATTGCCTATAACTAAATCATTTATTAAAAAAAGTCTGTTTTCGTATAAATGTTTGATTTTTTTAACAAAACCCAATATTATGTTCTTTAAAAGGAGCTGACACTAATTTGCAATATGGATATTTCATCTAATTTTAAGCATACCTCAATGTCTCGATGTTTAGCGTGACTATAACGCTGAAAACTTACGTATTTTTGCTACATCTGCAAAATATATCAGAAAAACAAACTTCTTTGTCAAGGATAGGTTCTTGAACTGACTCCACTTCTCAAAGAGTCCGTGCTTCCTTTTATAGCATTCTTTGGATTTAGTGGGTAGAAGCTTCAACGATGCATTTGCGGCTTTCAAAATACCATCTGAAATATCGTGTACCTCAATACCTCCATTGAAAGTATTTATTTTTCGTCATGTAACTTCAATTAATTAAAACAGGACAATGAAAATTTAAGTCTAGGTATCTCCGACAACCCTTAAGTAAACTATAAATAATGAGTCCGAAGAGTGATACTTTCCATACGCTGGTGGAAAACAGTTATTATCCGAACAAGTGCGACAAGTTATACTTTCCCGCACACAATATTTAATATATACAAATATTACTGGTTTTCTTTGTGATTCAAAATAGTTAGTACGGGGTAGGTATATAAAATTTTCTAAAAACTGTATTTAATTTGCTTTTTTTCTAAAAGAATGGTTTTTAGATAAAATACTTGCAATTTTGACAATTATATTAATGTATAATAGTAGGTTTTGGCTTATATTTGAATTTATTTAGCAAAAAATTTTACCCAAGATTAGATTGAAAAAAATTAAGCGTGCTGATAAATATCTAAATATCCATTTTTGGTATACTTCCTTAAAAAAAATATTCTTTTATAAACAATATCCATTAAATATTTTCTATTATTAGATTTTTTTCAATTAAAGCCTATACTTTTAATCCATCTTTTTAAGGAATCGTTGAAAAACTCAAAATATTAAAATTTTTTCTGTGCTTTTCTCTTATTGTTGCCAATGTTGAACAAATTATGTCCCGAATTATATTTTTCAAATATATTGTGAGTTTCGTTTTTGCGGTGTTTTGCTTGAAAGACATACTAAAAGCGTAATCCTGAAATGTTTTTATCCCATTCTTCTTTATATTTGCAATCGTTGTTGAGCTCAATTTTGTTGCATATGCGGCTCGCCTTATTACATTCTTAATTTCAAGTGCGATTTCGTTTAGGACTTATTTTTCTTCAGTTGAATATAAGCAAAGATATTTAAAATTATCAGCTGCGAATGTTCATTATACCTGTTATATCTTTTTCTCAGCATTCGTTAAAACTTTTTAACATACATTGGACACCTTTTTTTCAAAAGTTTGTTGTCACCGCTGTTTCGAATAAGGACGTCATTACAAATGGGTATACAGTAAAACTCATTTTGACCACATTTCAAACACCCATTTTAACGATATTTTAAGTAGTCTTAATTTTTTTAAATTTTAATATACATACTAAACAGACTGCGCAATTGGTACGATTCTAGCCAATAACTAGCTTGATCAGACAAGATTTTTTTTATAATTAAAAGGCTAACTGCTAACCGTTTTTATTTAAATATTTAAAACACTCAAAGTTATTTTACTAGTTTTTGATAATCTGTGAACTGCATTTCCATTTACTGGTAAGGAATATAATTTCTTGGTATGTAACCAACCTCTTGCTAATATAGGTACTAGCCTTAAATTTAAATAATTATACAACCCCAACGTTAGTTTCCGCAATTTTGGAATTGTATTTTTACTTTGTGGCAAGGTATTTTTTTTTAATTTGCAACGGGGCTCCCATTAAGGTTGCTGTTGCTGTTATATCTAAATATTTAAACTTTCTAAAACCACCACTAACCAACTGAATATTTAAAAAATTGTACGGAAACTACAAAATAAATTTTAGAGAAAAACTGCATATTTAAAAAAAATGCTACAGAGTAGATTAAAATATAAGCATCCAAATTGGTAGGTATTATTATTAAGAAGAGATCCAATTTATTATAAAGCCAATTCGATACAGTACTAGGTCTAAATATAGATAGTTTTACTTCCCGCACTAGTGCTGGAAAAATCACTTTTCCGCACTAGTGTATCATGTGTTTGTTTTAAATATTATTTGTAAATCAAAGTCGAAGTAAAAGTTAACTGTTCATGTTAATTGTATATATGTTTTTTCTTTAAATTATAGCTTAGCAACAGATACATTGTGTTTTATGTAATGTTTTTTTATTAAGTTGTGTTAAATTTGACTTATTTTAAGTGGGTAGCAATTTAATTTTTTGTTTAATAAAATAGGGCAGTTTGCCTAATTAAAGTGGTCAATCAAAATGCTTTACTAGAAAATATTTCTAAATAACAAGTAATAAGTTTGTTGACATGAAACACCTTTAAAATATTACTCCCTATATTCTAAATAAAAATTAGGTTAGGTTGTAATTCATTTAAACCATTTTAAAGTACTTCTCCGCACTAGTGCGGAAAAGTGACAGTTTCTGAACTAAAATACGTGCACGAAAGTAGACTAATATGCACGGTCGTAGAAAAAATAGTATTTATTTATTTTGTCTTCCTAATAATAAAACCATATTTTAAAATATTTTAAGGGCATCTTTTATTTATTTAAAACTTAAAGGGGATGTTTGCGCCGCAGGAGCACCCCAAAAACACAAACAATTTATTTTTATGACATAATAAAGCAATTTTAATTGCCAAAGGATAATAAGTTCAGCTAAATGTTTACTTATAGTAAATTTAATGGCCGGTGATCGGAGGAAGTCAAGTACGTAAACCTTGATCATAAAACCTATGTACTTAACAAGTGTCGCCTGCCAGGCAGTTGAAACCTTTTATGTTTTTTCTTGCTGATTGAGAGGGAAACTATTAAGATTTTATTAGGGCACTTTTATGTAAAGCTTAAGTCTGAAAATTTATACATATTTTTTAAATCATAAATAATTGCTTCTTAAACAGTCTGAAAAGTTCAAGTTCCAACCACAAATAAATAATAATAAATATTTATGGGTATCTTCTTATTTTTTTCTTAACGCTTATGAAATTTACAGTACATTAAAAAAATAGAAGAAAAAAATTTACATATTTTCCAATTTTATACTTTAGAAAGCATTAAACCATATTTATGTATAGTCTGTCTCAAAGTATACCTGTAGTTGATCTCGAAGGAAGCCCGATAGGAGACAGTATTAGACAGCCTGTTCAGGCAAATTATCAGATATATATTGTTTTTTAATTGTATATGAATTTAAAACTTACAAAAGATTAAATATTTTCAAAGTTTTATTAAATTTATAACTGCATATCTATACATTATTACTTTTTTAATCTAAATATCTAAATCTAATTTGTTTCACTATCATAGTATCATTGAGAATCATTACAATAGGATTTATGTTGTTTTGGATAAAATGTAAGAGTCCTAAATTTTTTATAATGTGCTTAGTAAATTTTTTTCCAGCTCTCAACTGTTATGTTAGAAATTTAAATTTTTTTATCAAATTTATAACACTGGAACTTAAAGAGGTGAAACTTTTTTTGCTCTGATCTTTGATTTTCTTGATTCCACAAATGCTCTATGGGCTTAAACATACAGTGATACGGGGAATCCGTAAGCATATGCCCAGCCTGTTCAGCCAAATTATCACATATATATTGTTTTTTAATTGCTTTGAATTTGGGACTTCCAAAAGATGCGTTTTTTTGTAACTGAATTCAAAATAAATATCATTTTCTAACAAATATTCCTGGATTTCAGTTTTTGAACTTGATCAAGCTGGTGCTTTGTGTAGCAGACGGCTGTAATAGCTTGCGTTATCCATGACAATAACACTGTTTTTTGAAATATTTTTTAAAAGATAATATTCAAACCAGTTTTCAAAAAGTTCTGCACTTGTATCCTCATGATAATCCAAGCTAGAATTCCTTAATATTCTTTGCAGACAACAGCAAGCAGTTTGGGACAAATTCGTCTTCTAAACCAGCGTGTATTATGGTAATACGTTTTCCTTTATTTGAAGGTGCTTTCGTCTGACAGTTTTGACTTGAATCAACCCATCCTTTGGATACTGTGTCGTGTGTATCGAACCATGTTTCATCAAGGTAAATTATGGATCTGTTTTCTAACCTATATCTTTTAATTTCTTGAAGGTAATTAAATCTCCAAGTGCGTTACCTGTGCGATTCCATTACTACTTGTCTTTTGTCTATTTTGCGGTATTTAAATTCCATTGTACAAACAACTCTATGGAGGGTGGCACGGCTAATATTTATATTGGTTTCGTCTTCGTCTAGCTTCTTTTTCAGTTTATCCAAGGTAGGAATAACTCCGATTTCATAAAGACAATATATTTTCCTTCCTATTAGGTCCTGATCACTATTGTCTATACGGTAAGATTAAAAATCACTACGTTTTTTTCTTTTGTTCAATTCTTCACAAATAATAATATCCCTTATCGATGATATTGGAATTTTTGTAAGTAGACAGGTTTCTTTTAAAGCTTTTTGTTTAATTAGACCTCTACTAATTAAAGTTTCATACACATTTTTCACAACCAGTTTTGCATCTTATGACAAATGATTTCGACGTGACATAGTTATATTCTCGTAAAACAACTTTTTCGAAACGCACAGTAAAAACGGTTATTTAACACTGTCACTAAAATATTAGCCAAAATATTTATATGCCTTATGGTTAATACTCAAGAAATACCTGGCCCACCCTGCCATTATGAACAAATGGGTTTACCCACTAACAATAGGTAATAAAATCGTTAAAGGTTTATTGGGGTATGGTCCGTCAAAAGCCATAACGATATACTTTGAGACAGACTATACAAAATGAATATTAAAACATATTTTATTTATTTTTTAAATAAATAGGTTTTAAAGATAATTATTACAAAAAAGAAAGGTCAAAATTATTGGAAGAAATATTTCCTGAAAAAAAATTACATAAATTAATTTTTCTTTTTTTTATTATAAAAAGTAAGTATTTTTTAAATCTGTATATTTTTCTAGTTATATTTGTAATTAAATGATAAACAATTTAAAAATTAAGTTTTTTATTTATAAAAACCCGTGTGGGAATGTTAGTCCTCCATCGGCTCCTTTCCAAGTGGCGGATA
Organism: Listronotus oregonensis; assembly: GCA_019359885.1. Lineage (NCBI taxonomy): Eukaryota > Metazoa > Arthropoda > Insecta > Coleoptera > Curculionidae > Listronotus > Listronotus oregonensis. The sequence continues at coordinate 3,175 of JAHBCN010010842.1, read as the reverse complement.
GGGAAATGCCTTCCAAATATGGGTGGTACTGGGGAAATGAAATACCCAGGGCGGATCAAAATAGTGTGACTCAACAATAACAATGGAAAGCAGCACTATCATCCCCACATTGGGGTGCAAAAACAAGTTCAGGACGATCTAATGAAGGAAACTTTTAGGCGATATATTGAACTAGTCCGGCTAAAGCACTGTAATGAGGAAGACAACGGAAAATCACCCCATTAAATAATTTTCTAGTACAAAATATTATGGCTGATATAAACATAAATATGGCTTTTAATTCCCGACAGGTCTCGAATGACCAAAGGGTGCGATCTGATTAAATAAAGTATGCCTTTTTGTTACCGGCAACCCAATACTGGCTTTTTAAAGGCAACCGTTGTAAAATATTTATGTTTTTAAGCCATTTTGTTAGCATTGGCATTTAACATTAAGAAATTTTTTTAACTATTTTATTTATAATGGCAGCTAAATAATAATATGTTATGTTTTTTTAGGTAAAAAGGCAATGGCCCTTTTAGAACATTTTGTTGTTGCAGATCATACAAACAAAATTTAGTAAAAATAATAAGTTTATTAGGCATTTTTTTAAAAGTAAAAATAAAATGACTATAAAAATAGGTTAATTTCAACGACTAAGTTACGATTTGACATTACCATGGCAGAGGTGACAGACGAAGAAAAACAAAAACCACCGAAAGTTTCCTTCCTTTTTCCAGGTTTTAAAAAGGAAAAGTTTTTTAATAAACGAAATTATTAAGGAGTGTATGCAAAAGTGACCTTAGTGTCTGTGATTGTATGTGAACAGAGAATAGAGAAAATTGCTAGTCGAGAAGGCCTGTAAGTAAGTAAAGCGTTAAACCAGTTTAGTTGTAGTATATTGGGGGTTGTTCTTTGAAAAAATGAATTTGACGTTTTCAATATTTTTATTTGAAAATAGATGTTTCTAATAGTAATTTAACTGAAAACAATGCGGGTTTTGCAAGTTTTAACCTTACGTTTACACAAAATAAAGACATTAAAGTGCAACAATTAAAACGATAGATAGAACATAGAACTAAGAGTCTTAGTTTCACTTTTTAACTAATTTTATATGTATTTTAAACTTTTCTAAAATATCTATGTCCATATATTTTGTTTTCTGCACCTAAGCTAATGTAAAAATGTATCTTTAACAAAAAAATCTAAAAAATTTCAAAACATTTTAAGTTTTTAGTGTTTCCAAAGGATGTGAGGAAATAGTAAAATGTTTTTAGAATTTATTTTTTAAGTTAAGGTCTTTCTCTTGATGGTTATACACCCAAGAAATGATATGTTTAAGTTAGTGAATTTCTGTAAAAAATTCATTTTAAAATGGGGCACACCAAACATGAAGTTTTGCTTTTCTTGCGATTTTTAATTTGAATATGTTATTTCTTAGGTAGATACAAACAATCTTTAAAGGAAACATTTATTTAGATAGCAGATCATCTGCTGCGAGACCACGTGACATAATTACCCAATGAATTGTTATTATTTTGCTAAGCATTCTTATTATTTTTTTTTAAAACCAGAATTAAAATATTAAAAATTTTAAAAAAGTTACTTCCTATCTTTTCTTGCTTTATTGACACTTATTTAAAATAACCCTTGATTAAAGGTTCATATTTCTTTGTTTTCTTTCTTCAGAAAGTTATGAAACAGCTTTGAGAAAACTGAAGCAGCTTAAGGTTTTTTTAGAACCAAAAACCGTTGATAATAATGCATTAGAGCTGGACCCGCAATCAAGCAGACCAAAATCTTCTTTACAATTTTAAACTTTTCCTCTCTTAGCTATTTTAAAAAAGATATGACAGAGACAGGACGTTTACACCGTGTTTTATGTAATGTTTTTCTTATTAAGTTATATCAAAGATAATACTACTACGGATAGATGGTTCATTTAAATGGGGCGTTTTGAATCAGTTCGGAGATATCAATGCTTCCGTAAATGCGAATAAAAGTAAGTCGGTAACCCCTGCCCCAGTGAAACGGTACGTAACCATGTGCGACATTGCCAATGTCTGTCGCTTGTACCTTATTCGGAACACGAAGTAGCGAAAGCAGGCGGCTAAACGGATTGTGTATGTTCTAGTCGCGTTCATCGCCAAAGTAAAGCCTGCCGGCAACACTGTTTAACTTTCGTTCAAGGATAGTGCGAAAATCTCTCGATGGACATCGGCTCGCGTTAGCCAAAGTCCATTAGGGGTATCAAAAATATAGCATTGAATGGTTCATCTTATCCGTAGTAGTATTATCTTTGGTTATATTAAATTTAACTTATTTTAAGTGAATAGCCATTTAATTTTTTGTTTAATTGAAGTGTCCAATTAAAATGTATTACTAAAAAATATTTCTAAATAACAAGTAATAATTTTGTTGACATGGAACACCTTTAAAATATTACTTTCCACGTTCTAAATAAAAATTAGGTTAACTTGTAAGTTTTTTAACCATTTTAAACATTTCCTTAATTTATATTTAAAAAAAATATATATTATATGGCTTTAATATTTTTTTGGTTTATTTGCTACTGCATAAAAATGTATATATATTTATATAGGTTTTTTTTAATAATGAAGTTGTCATGCCTTTTATTCTCAGTTTTGTTTCTATTACAAAATTCTAAATATGTTTAATTTTTGGTACATCAAATCTTAAAACTTGCAAGTATTTTTATAAGAGGCTTTTTTAACGCATAGAGTTTCTCATTTAAAAACGAGCACCATTTGTTAACAAATATTTTTTACAAAAAGTATTTTCTACTAAAATTTTAGGTTGATAACATTATAGTATTAAATCATAGTAGGCTTCTGTCAAACTGCAGCTGTTTTAATACCAATTGTCTGGGAGATTATCTGCAATAAGTGGCGCTAAAACGGTCAACTGCCACTTTTACGTACTTTTAATACCTTTTTGCCAACGCCTTGTCATTAAAGAGTGCTGGTAATGCCATTAAATAAAATGTACATAGCCGGCAAAAAATGTTATATGGGTATTTAACAGTTGGCAACTACTATTTGCGGCCGCTTTTACAAAGACAATGTACTCCACCGTGTAGATAAAAAATAGCTTTAATTTGATATATATATATATATATATATATATATATATATATATATATATATATATATATATATATATATATATATATATA
>JAHBCN010010841.1:0-30621 GCA_019359885.1 Listronotus oregonensis | reverse complement strand
AACAGAGACGACGAGAAACCATATAGTTGTGGACGTAATTGGTAAGATCTAATAACCTAGTAGTCCTTGCATACTAAAACATCAAGAAGGAAGACCAACCTATCTTCTACAGTGCCTTTGTCATTAAATATATAGGTTCCGTTTAAATTAAAATAACTACCAACTCCGAAGTGGGAAAAATAGTTCTCGGATGTCGGCCACTAAGCTACCATTAACAAACTTTTACGACAAGTCGCGAGTATTTTCCCACACTATACACATATATCTATTTTTTCGGTTGTTTGCAAACTACTGGAAAAAATCATTAATTCTCAAATCTTAATGTATCTGGAAAAACACAAGATCTTACATGACAGATAGTATGGATTTCGTCACAGCAGATCCACAGCCGATCTTGTTTCCTTTGTTTCACACAACTGAAACAAGTCCCTTGAATTTTTTGGTGAATCCCAGATCGTTGCTCTTGACATATCCAAAGCTTTCGATTAGGTCTGGCATGATGGGCTTCTTAGCAAACTTTCTTCTTACGGTCTTCCAGGTAAGCTTTGCTCTTGGCTCTCCAGTTTCCTTTCTAATCGACGAATATCAGTTATTGTAGATGGTCATTTTTCCAGCTTCTGCCCAATTAATGCTGGGGTGCCCCAGGGCTCAGTATTGGCACCCACTCTGTTTCATCTACACATCGATCTTCTTCCACAATCAATCCCATTCAAAGTTTTGCTAACATTCAATTTCTCAAGCCAGTCAATAAGCCTGATTTGGAAACCAAGCGTAGGTCATTGCGGATGTCTCTCTCACTAGACCTCAAATTTATCTTGGATTGAGGCGCCAAAAATCTTGTTCAGTTTAATGCCAATAAAACACAGTCCTGTTTGCTGTCGCGAAAAAAGTCTGCCAGTGCTCACCCGTTACATATGAGCTGCCCAGTTCTGCAGAACAAAGAGTCGTTTAATTTTGTCGGCGTTACTTACTTGTGATTTAGTATTTATTGTAAAGTGCTAAATAGAGATATAAGTTATTTAGGTTGATATTTTTGGGAACGCTTTTTATTTTTTGTTCTTTCCTACAGAAACCTATATTATACGTCTTAATACAGACAATAACCTTTTTATTAAATGTGTTTTGGGGTTCATATTTGAATTCGATTATTGACCGCAAGGCATATAAATATATTAAATATTTTATTATATTAATTAAAAAGTTATTAGTATATTATAATTGTCTAGTTAGGTAAACTATACCTTGAGAATAAAAGATGACGTTAACAAAACACTTCTTTTTCAATTATGTAATTAAATGTCAAATCGGCTATTTTACTCGCAATAATGGAAAAGTAAGATTTATTAGAATCAACAGGGTAAAACAAGTTGTTGTCTTTACTCGCCTTTAAAAAAAAATTAAATCATAAATTTAAAACTTTCAACCCAAGCTAAAGTTTTCTAATAAGACATTTCTATGCATACACCTTTGCATTCTTGTAGAGCAGGATTAATTTTTTAAAATTTTAAACCAACTCATCATAATGAACAACCTTAACTTAATTTAAAGTTTACTTTCCTGTAAACTTCTTAAGCGGATGTAATGAAAAAGAAGTCGAGTTTATTCGAGGCAAATTAGCCACGGAAAACTCCTAAAACATGCCAAGGTAAAACCTTGCCGGGGTTATTCGCTATACTTATTACTTTTTATGCAAATTAAATAATTTGACTTTAGCAGGAATTAAGAAAACATATGTTTGTACTAACACTACTTAGCGAAAAACTCTCAAATGCCAATATTTGTATGTTTTTTTCTCTTTCTTCTTCTTTATACAGGGCGTTTCTTTAAGGTGGCTAAAACTTTCACACGCGGACACCTTGGATGAAAATATGAAAAAAGATCTTAACATAAGTGCTTAACTTCTAAACGTTTAAACTAAAGGGCGTAAGTTGTATAAAAATAAATTAAATTAGTTTATTTTATAAATGGGCATTTCTCTGTAAACTGGGCTACTTAAAGCGCATTTTTGTCCCGACAAAAAGTCCCATAGTTAGTTTTTTTTGCATGACTATGCTGCATATATACATCATTGGACGCATAATATAACTAAGTAAAACTATTAGTCATTGCGACTAATACATTAATATTGAATGAAAATTATAAGAATGTGAACTGAAAAGAAACTATTGTAATGTGACCTTGTGGCCTTGAGCAATATCTGTCTACTGCTCGATTTTTGTCAAACATTCATAAGTCTCTTTATCACTAAACATAATTTTAGTCAAGAAAACTGACAATGACGCTAATGTACCCATCATAGAAACTGCAATTAATCAATTCAATTCAACTGATGTAAATGTTGTTGTTGGTGAAGAGGTGATCCGTTGGTATTACTTACCGCTCGAACTCCAATTAAAAAATATTTTATTTTTTAAAACCAGGCAAGGCTCAACAACCATCGCAAATATTTTCAAATTCTAGTTTATCGGCTTATCCTAAATATAAAAATAACATTTTATTTTTACGTGCTATGACTGGTTGTGATACAACCTTTGCAATTTTTCGGAGGGGTAAATTATTTGAAAAACAAGACTTATTAAACATCTGCTAAAGTTTTTAAAGATGTTAATTTTGTTCCAGAAACTATAATTACCCACGGAATTTAGTTTTTCTTACAGTATATGGAGCTCCAAAAAAGTTACTTGCATAGATAAGTTACGTTACTTAAAATAAAAAATGTGTGTAATTATCTTGTCTTCCTCTAACCCCGGCTTATGCTCAACAACATTTTTATCAGGTATATTATCAGGTTCAAGTGTGGCTTGGTAATCAACTGAATCCAGAAGAATAGGGTTGGAAGCTAATTGATAATATATTGGACTATACAGGGTGTCCGGAAATGACGATGAAAAATTTTAAGGTATAACTCTACATTAAAGATATGAAAAAAAGTTCATATTAACATAGGTCCGGAAATGTGATCATATCAAAAAATGACCTTTAATCACTCAAACTTATACGTAGAAGTTAACTCCTGTATTGTTAGTAGATCCTAATAAATTAAATTAAAACCACATTTACGACACCATCTTTAAGGGCCTGTAACTCCCTCTGGAAGCATTTCCGGACCTATGTTATTATGAACTTTTTTTCATATTTTTTTATGTAGAATCATACCTTAAAATTTTTCATCGTCATTTTCGGACACCCTGTATACTTTCACCTGCACCGGAGAAATTGGTTTATTTTGTTTACCAGCGTGCACCAGTTGTCAAGGCCAGTCGTGTTAAAATGTTGAATTTCCAACAGAAGAAGATCCTTATATCAACCACGAAACAACTGATGTATTGCCGTTTCAACAATTTACATCAGCTTAGGAAGAAGAAGAAAAAGAAGATGGAGAAAGAGAAGAAGAAGAAGAAGAAGAAGATATTGAATAGGCCTTTTCATCACAATATTTTTTTGTGCGCATGCGTCAGTATCAGCCATTTTTTTCGTACTGTTTTTTGTAAACAAGCATGTTAAAGGGCCTGTAAACACAATTAAAATAAAAAATACTAAAGAAATATATTTATTGAAGAAAAGCAATACGAAAATAAAGAAAAAAGTGTCTTAATTAGCAAATAGGTTTTTTTTAATCGATTATTATAATGATATCAGTACGAAAAGGAACGAAGAAGCGGTGTTGTTATGGAGTATGTAAGAGTGATACACGCTATAAATCATTTAAATACAATACAATTTAATCAATATAACAATTGTATATATGTGGTAGGTCTAATTAGAATAAAATTATAGATACTTTTTTTTATAGTAAAGAAGTAATGATGCCTAACCTCTCAATTAGCTCATTTCTTTTCCTTTTTAAAGACGTCCATGACATTTAAGCTACCTTTTTTAAATTTTGGGATTCAACTGAATTATAAATCAATGAAGCACCATTAACGATTTTTCCCAGTAAATGATTTAAATTTGGGGGGATAATACTGCATTCCCAGCCATTGTCGATCGAAACAGTACGAAACTTTTGAATTGCCGCCATTTCAACATGGCGACTGCGCTTGCGAATGTCACATGATGAAAAGGCCTATAAAAAGACCTTTTACTCTACTAGGATTTAATAAAATATATCGTGGAGTCGGCCTACTGAGGAACCACGTTAAAAAACGCATCAAGTACACTACCTCACAGGTGGCGTGGAAACGTGTGCAGTGTGCATAGTATAGCACTCAACCGCTGTGTTAGGATCTTTCCGAACATGCGCTAGAGTTGCTGGTTATCAGCAACTCTTTTGGCTTGCGTATGGAACGGGATCCGAAGCTAAGATGAACACAAGGCTTAACTCAAGGTGTTAGCATACCGTGCTGATGAGTGAATGACATCCTGTGCCTTGAAACAGGTGTCTCCAACGGTGCCTCTGAGATACAGGGCGACCTCTCAGAGTATCTAGCCTTACTGCGGTAATGCGGGGCTCTGCCGTGGTGGACTATTACTTTCCTAGCTCCAAACAGAAAGCGGTCAGAACCGCTTTCATAGGAAAAAAGTGACAAAGGTGCACTGAGCGAAACGAATAAATCCGTTTCGAGTGGTGCCACTCAGGGTCACAAGCAGACAAAGGTGCGCCGACCGAAACGGGTGAATCCGTTTCGTAAGGTGCCTCTGAAGTCACGGGCGCCTGTTTCACGGGAAAGGGCTTATCCATCCCGAACAAACAGGTGCTTAGGAAGGGTTCCCTGAATCTAAACAGAAGGCGGACTGAACAGAAAGTGGATAGGACCGTTTTCATAGGATTAGACCTGGTAGCTACTTACGTCACTAGACCGGGATAGAAGGGCATGATGGATCTAATCGTCTGCTCATCATACTCTCCAGGAGACAGGGACACCAGAACACATCAGAACACATTGTGCTCGTGTCTGGTAGCGACACAAGTAAGAGGAGATGTAAGAACTTTCTCCCAATCTGGAATCGGATTCATTAGAAGTTCGATCCTATTGGGAGAAATATAAAAAGGTGTGAACCACAATAGACCGAGCGGTCTCAGTGGAGGGCGTAAAAAGTCCACTCACTTTAAACCTACCTATAGTATAGGGAAAAAAAACTTTAGTAAATTTTAGAATCGCTTTTTCTCTGAAATGATGAGTTTTAGGAAAAAATGTTAGGACAATTTTTTTAGACAATTGCATGGTCTACAATTTTTATCTTAACTATTTTTATTATAAAACTAACCGTTTCGCTAAAAAATAATGGTATCCCTAACGGTCATGCCAATTTTAAGCTTCTTGGGAACTTATGCAGGGGTAAATGTCTATTTTAACCGGATAACTAGTTCTTTTAAAATTTCATTTTAATTATTCCTTATTATTTAATTAACTACAATTGTTGTCAAAATTTAGCATTTTGCTCTGGCCTGCTATTAAAAATGCAGAATAAACCTATAGAGATTTTTGAAAATTAAAATTAGAAATTTGTCATCTGTTTAAAGAGACACTTGTGTGAAAATTAAGACATGAGATCATTAATATTAACCCCAGTACCTCCAATAAGTATTAAAAATGAGACACCTTGTACAATGCAGCGGCTTGATGACAATTCATTTCCGATCACCGATCACCCTGTGTAAGCACGATCCTCTGACATTTTGCCCACTGAAATTACCGTAATTTACTCCCTTATCTAAAAGTAATTTTCTGTAGAACCTTTCAGATCAAACTCGATTGTCCCCGTCAAAAAATTATATTTGCTGGAAGCAATAATAAGGTACGGACGAAAGGCTTTCAAAGGACCAAGATAAACAGAATCCTCGAGCGCACGGCGTTCCTGCTGATAATCACCGGCTATTGTGCCTTACCTCAGGCGGTAACCGACGGTCAATCAGTGGCAATACTTACTGATGAATAGGTCGCGTGGCCCCAGGAGACCCACGTGGCATTTTTCTTTGAAGCCACGGGCGACGTCTCTAATGAAAGAAGGCCAGGTGAAGGGATATTGGCAGTGTTGTCGATGTTATAAAAAATCCTAAGCCAATTAGGATTTTTATTTATTATGTAGTAAAAAGATACATTTTTACTTCACCTTTATTTTACTATGAATAATACATGGTTCGCCATAATAGACTACCTATTTTGATATTGAAATAAATTCTAGGTGAGATAAGTCAGTACGTTTTTTTTTCATATTATTATCTTCTATGGCCTTTGGGATTAGAATCAACATATTTTTTATCGATTAGCACCTGTCACAATACTAGGAAAAATTGATTTTCGTAAAAGGTCATTTTCTAATAAAGCATTATTAGGTTTAAACACATAATTTAATGTTTATTCTCATGGATTATTTAGTTCCAGTTTTTATGCGTGAAAACATAAGGAGTAACTTAATAGAAGAAGATGAAGCGACAGTAGATACCGCTAAAAACTCTAAGAGTTTCGCGAAAAGTGTTTAATGGCCGACTCAATTCACTATTTGGGGATTTAAATTGGGAATACTCGGATTTTTACAACTTTCTACTTGGCATGTTGTTAGGCACCTAAATGCGCAACTTTGCCATAATTTAACCGACTTCGTATCTCTTACGGTTTCCGAGATCCTAAAGCATGCACTTGAATCTGTAGACCCTATATACTTATATATATATATATATATATATATATATATATATATATATATATATATATATATATATATATATATATATATATATATATAAAATATATATATATATATATATATATATATATATATATATATTATATATATATATATATATATATATATATATATATATATATATATATTATATATATATTATTGGTAAGTTGTATGGTAAATGTTGTCTTGGAAAGAACAATATAATTCAATTACTTTTCCCTTTTAAATACTCATTTATTTTCCACTTAGACTACCTAACCTATAATGTAACTTTAAAAAATGATTTTAATTATGTATTACATTTTATTACAAGAGCCTAACAATTAAAAAACAAACAAATTTTACACCAAGACAACAAAATTTTAAAATAAAACATTTTAGAAAATTTAGAAAATTTAAAAATAAAAAAAGGGGAAGAATAATTAAGGCCATTTTAATTTAAATGGTTCAACCATGTTTAATTATATATAATCTGTTTGAAAATTCCATGGGTAATTCTAAGTTGATTTACTACTCGATATTTTATTAAAAAATACATTGAGTAATGATTTTTTTAATGAAGGTGTATTTGGCAGTTGCGAAAAACGCAAGTATTTTTTTTATTTTGGGACTTGATAGACTTCTTCTAAAAAGGGGAATTGAGGAGTAACATTTTATTTAAATGTTTAGACTTAAGCGAAGTTCTTCAATCCTCTAAAACCCGTTCAGTTGATAAAAATGTAATAAGAAAATGCCACCTGTTAATCAGAATCAAGAAAACAATTGAAAAGTGACATTGATTAATATTTTGTATCTGTTAAGCGGAATAACTACAGGCATGAACAGGCCATGATGTCCGAACAGCCTTTTCAGCCCTTCAGGCTCGATTAGCTCTTCAGGTCCGAACAGCCCGTCCAGGCTTTAACAGCTTGTTAGGCCCGATAACCCCTAGACTGGAACAGCCCGTTAGGCCCATCAAGCCCGTTCAGCCCGATTCCCTATGCACTATGAGAGACTGTTTTGCTAAAATTTTTAATTTAAGCTAACAGATTACACGTTTAAATTAAAACCTCGTATACGACTAGTAAATTTTGACATCTAATGGTTGCATTTAGGGTTTTGGACAATGCAGAACTTTTTATAATAAAATAATTTTTTTCGTAAACCCAATAATAAAAAAAATCCTATATGCTGCCAACTTACGTACATACATTTTTTGACAAACCTCGTATTCGACTGATAAATTTTATAATTTGATGGTTGCATTTATGGTTTTGGATTATGCAGAACTTTTTATAAAGAATAACTTTTTTCGTAAACTTAAAAATAAAAAAGTTTTCCATATGCTGCCAACTTACGTTGACCAATGTTATTAATGGCGGACATATTATTTTCGAAATGGCAGATGTGGTGAAATAAATTTAAAATTAGTCAAATTTTGATACCTGTTGCCCCTGATTACCAAAAGCGACAGCCACGCTGGGCTTAGTGAGTCTCCCTTCCATGTATGGTAGGTATAGAGGACTCACTGTGTAAAAATCCCGGTCCGGTCAAATACATACAGGTAGCTGAGCCACTGGCTTTAAGACTATAACTTTTTAGAGAATTAAAATCAAAAAGTTTTACCCGTGTTATCAGATATCATTTTTAACAAATATATGTGCAATATTTTTTTATGTCTGTCTTATTTAATAAAATCATATTTTTTGATATATAATATTTTTGCATTGTTAGTTCTTCATCATAGTACGACACATTTACTAACGAAAAATGTTTATTCTTTGCCAAAACTAAGTATTTTCATAAAAACATGTAAAACCATAATAATATGACAACGTCGAAACGGTTTTCCAGGAGGGATGCCCTCACTCTGCAATTGAGTCTCTAATTACGACAATTGTTGGTAGCCCCAATTTATTTTAATGGGTACAAAATAAAGCACCCTTTATTTCTTTGAAAAGGTGCTCTAAGTGGAGCATTAGGACACTTTTAAATTTAAGGAACTTATTAACTTACGGTCAGTTAAAAAATGGATTAAATTAAGTAAAAGAATGTAAACAATTTAGATACATGGCTGCCTAAAAAATACATTTACCTGCAATAGACTTGCTGCCGTATGTCTAAATTGTGTAATAATATTTTATAATCACATTTTAGCTGAATAGTGATCAGTTACTTAAACTCCTTTTTGTGCAATTTTAACCGGAATTAACCACCTAGGCTTACCAGATACCACCATAACCACGTTTCATGAAACAGTAGATTATGCCTGCCTTTTTATAATTTACAAAAATTTAATTTATTTGTTTTATACATGAAGCACTAAAAACATTGCCACCTTAATTTAAATAATATTCTAAGATAAATGTAATTTATTATAGTCCAGTAACTGAAGACTTGAAGGTACCCAAAACTTGCTTTCAAGCAAGAAAAAGTTTATCACGATTCCGACGTGGAAACCCGCTGAAAATGGCCTCCCAAAATCCTAAAAATGAGTTTCCCGCGAATATCTGCAAAATATGGCAATTAAAAAATGTTTGTTTAGATAAAAAATAAAGATCACCTCAAAATTTACAAAAAAGGTTCCCAGCATTTTTTTCGCAACACCAATATTTTTCGCAAAAACGGCCTTCGAAAAATCCATAACATTCCACACTGGATAGATGTAGTAGTGGGCTAAAAAATGCAAATGGGCAAAACAATTTTTTATCAAAACGCAAGAAAGATGGTGAAGGAAATTTTCTGGGATCATTGAACACTTGCTAAGGTCTCATTATAAAAAAAATGTTAATAACAAACCATTTTTTCAAAAAATATCATAAATTAATAAGATACTCCCAAAATATTGTAAAAAAATCTTTGACCCCTTTTTTTATATTCTAGAAAAATCAGAATGGACCCAAACTCATATGAAATGACAGATACAGGTTTTTCCATTCTGATGAACTTTAAATGATTAAAAAATGTACATTTTTGCCCGAGTAATGGAACAATTCGTCCGCCCGCTTATAAGTGAATCCATGAAGATAGCGGCATTCTAGCGGTAGAGCGGCAGCTGAAATGAGGGGACTTTAATAAGGTCCCGTTATCTCGAAAACTATTGATTTTTCGAAAAAAAATTTAGGGACCATTTCTCTAGGCTACAACGCGATTTTCATTTTTTGTCTAAACAAAAATTCTCCAATTTACATATTTTGGCAGATATTAGCGGGAAACCCAGTTTTCGGGCCTTGAGGGGCCATTTCCAGCCCTTTCCCACCTGTTAATGTTGATAAACTTTTTTTCGCTCGAAAGCACCCCCAAAGACCTAAGAATTGCGCCACAAGAAAAATATTGTTCAGATTTATTTACAGCTCTGTCCCTTCATTTACTGGACTATTAGGTTTGTGCAGCTAATTGACGCTAGAAGTAACTATATATTTTTAGCTAAACAGAATTTCAGTTTTATTTTTACTAGGTTGGATAACACTATTGAATTGCAAACTAGTTTATTAAATTTTAGCGATTTGCTGACGTTCACAACACGTTTCAAAACAAGATTTTAGTAGCACAATGGATAATAGGCAAATAACCTGAACAACTGGACGCCTGTATCAAAACCGATCTTTAAGCTAAGGTCACACAAAACGACTTTTTCTTCAGTTTTAGACTGCAACTGCAGAAGTTACGTATCATGTCCCCACAAACAAAGTAGTGCGAAGTATGCAGTATCTCCAGCTACAGCTGTCTAAGAAAACTGCAGGTATTTAAAAAGTTGCGATTATGTTCACACACACACACACGCTTTTTTATTCTGCAACTTATATCGCAAACCTGCATGCAGTATTCCTCAATATTTTGACCTGGTAGGTGTGTATGGAAATAGGAATAAAAAAAAAACAATATGAGAAATTATAACAAAATATAGATGTTAGAAATCAGAAAAAATAGCCGCAGCTTATTAATTACTCTAATAAAATTAAACTTGATCAATGTTTTATTTGTTAATTGATACACAAGTTGGTTAGTGATGTATCTCCAACCGTTTTTAAGTGATAACTGGTTATCACTGGTTATCACGGTTGTGGATACATCACTAACCGAAACGTTGTGTATTAACTAACAAACAATGGAAGTCCAAGATTTTAATGTTATTCAAACCATAACATTGTCTAACACTTTATTTATCAGTCCTTTTTCTAAAAGACGTCGACAGCGTGCCATAGAAGGAAGGATTTGGGTGAAACATTAAATCAAAAATAGGAAACGTTGTGAAGTAACGAGTAATTTACTCAGATAGTTATGCGAAGAAGTATGTTTTACAAAAACTTTAGATGAATGTCAGCGGTATACTTCGACTATTTATTGGAAAAAGTGACACTTTTATTAAAGAAACAGGATACGTTAATGCGAAGAGCAATAATAACTCTATTTAAAAGTCCGAAAATAACTCTAAGGTAGGTAATTACTGTTATTACTGTAACAATTTAGTATAATTAAGGGCTGCCTGCACTGAAACACTAAAATTAATTAACATATAAATGGCATTTATTGTGTCTTCTCCCCGAAATGCAAACAGGTACTGCGAATGCAAAAAATTTCCACTAAACAAATATAATTTTGCAGTCATCGCAACCCTAATAAATTCTGTTCAGACGTTGCTACTTTATAGGCTTCGTGCAGTAAAAGAATACTTCTTGTAAACAAGACATGCTACACTGAGGACTAAAACTTGATTCCATGGCTTGCGGCTAAACGGATAATTTAACATGTTACTTTTTAGCTGCACACGTTTAAATAATAGAACATTAATAAACTCTAAATTACAAACAATACTGTCCGAGAACTGACAAGTGCTTTTGAATTTAAGAAAGTTGTATTAACTTTTAATTACAAATAGCGATTATAAACGGGCTTTACCAATCCTTGAAGTTAAACAAATTAATAATTTTCAAAAAAGGTGTAACATTATTCAGTATTAAATTTTCTTGTTATAACGGTAGTATCCAAAATAAATTGTCCTTTAGAGCACCATAAAAAAACAAGGAAAGTTTGTAAAAAGTTATTCAATCTATTAACATTGATGAATAATTTTGGTAAAAAAATTTTTAGAATGTATTATACAATCATGCCTATCACTAACATAACTGTCTACTTTTAAGTTAAAATATATAGTCACTTTTGAAACTGGAGTGGGTTTCCAAACAATTGAGTAACCATACGCGACACAAGCCAACACAACAGTAGACTTCCACTAAATGTAATGCACAAAACAAAAAGAGAAATGCTCTATTTGTTTTGTGCATTACAGATTTGCCAATTTGAGTTGTTTACATAAAATAAAAAAAAACAAAAATAAAGCTTATGTACTGGATTGTGTAGTCCGTTATTTTTAAATAGTACACAATAACGTAATTATGGATCTATAAAAAAATGATAATTTTTTAAACTTAACTTAATTAAATGGAACTGTAGTTACATTTTTTTTTAATGGAGTGATAGAAAAGTAATTATTTATTTTATTCGATTACTCTAAACCTTAGGTTGTACATAAGAGCCATATTAAGTAATGTGTTGTTTCATAGTGGACTGTGTTATGTATGGCTAATGTACGTAGCGCAATGCAGGCATTTATGTAATAGCTGATATGTTTTAAATGTTAATTACAATTTTGTAAGCCTTAATTCGTTTATACCCAATACCGGAAGGTGGCTTGGCTCTATTTACGAGTTTAATTATTGTACACTTAATTGCGATTATATGCATACAATTAAAGGTCTTGGATTACAACAATAATAAAATTATTAGTTCTGTTAAGAGTTTTTAATAAAGGAATATGGTACGGAACTATGGTATCTCTAAAGGTGACTATTCGCAGTTTTTTTTTAAGAAAAACGACGTACGTTTTGCAGTAAAACTGAATAAATTTTAACTGAATTTAGGCATTAAACTTATTATAACCAAACAAAATCTGCTGCACAGCATTTGAGCGTATTAGTTTACTTTGGCTATTACGTCACCAAATATGTTGTTTTCACAGTCCTTGTAACTGTCTAATGGACAGTTGGTTGAAACTCGTGTGCTAGCTTCAAACGGCATTAATTTTCAAAATTGTTATTGAAAATCTGTAAATAAGTTGTCACAAAAATATAAATTATTTCTTAATTGTGGAGAATATTTAGTTCATGTTGATTTAATTCATTCATTATTTGACAAAATGCAAGGCTATAAAAAGCGGAGAAGAGCGATTTATACATTTAGGTGGTCATAATTATTTTTTTGGACTAACGTCATTTGCCGTTTTGTCATTTAATACCAAATTTAACCGAGATGAACACCGTAAGACTGGTTATTTCATACTGTACTGTAAAATATCATTTTTAGGACTATCTGAGTCCGGGAAATAACTCATTACAGTACTGGGTCTAAGAAATTTTACTTCCCGCACTGCTTTTTTTAAGGAACTAAAGTCCACACCACGCTGACACCTACATACAAGTAATCTAAGAAAATAAAAAGTTTTGTTTTTAATAACGTAGCTAACGTTGTATGTTCACATGGTGGTGAAGGTATTATTAAACCACTCGTTTAGAAAATCCTAAACACGCTACTGTAATAAGTAACTTCCCAGCCTTATAATTTGTCCTTTAAAACTAATTAATTAAATAAATTTTAAATTTGAAGTTATCATTTATGGTAACTTCAAAATATTCGTTGTAGCTAATTTTGGGTAAAATTTTTTGAATAAAATAATATAAACACAAATTAGTGGTTTTTTTGTAAAAAATTTTTTCTCAATAGAAGTAACAAAATTGCTTTTTTATCTATTTTTTATATAATCTGTATTTAGTTAAATGGTACAGGGTGTGGCAGCATAACTTCCTTTTTTTAAAACTTAATAAAACGCATTAATTTGGTTTTTACAAAGTTGGTACATACCAAATCACGTAGGTGACGTCCCCCATTCTCGATACATTGAGTAAACCGATTTCTGGCGCGGCAGCATAACTTCCCTTTTTGATCGGGGGCGATTTGCAATGGCCGGCTCGATCTCCCGTTTTATCCGCTTGTGATTTTTTTCAATGGGGTTTTTTAAAATCCCGTGTTTAAAGAACTCCAGAAAGATTGGATAACGTCCTCCTATGCTTGAAAGCTATGAAACAAAATCGGTTGTACCATTGTAAAACTTAAAACTTTCTGATTTGCGTTTAAAGTTTAAAAAAAGAAGTTATGTACCCCTGTATTAGAAATTATTGAAATAACTATATTATGTAGGATATATTTTCAGGTTTTTATTAAACGAAAATAATGTAAGGTAAGCATAACAAAAATATGTTTTTCTAGGATTTTTTAAATCTCGAACAGTCGACAAGGGCTTAAAGCCTAAGTACTAATAACGTACAATACCAATACAACATACCGTGGATGTCTTAAGTAAAGTTTGCAGGTGTGGAGGAAAGAAATAAACCTTAAGTACATTTCACAGTCTAGGGCCTCTCCGGATAAAGAAATGCATGAGAGTGGCATTCCGTGTTGATCTATTGAAAGCTGCTAGAGGATAAATTCTATTGACAATTCCTCGGATCATAAGCCGTAAAAAGACCCATTAAAGAGGGACATATTCCCTATAGCTTGTTTGTTGTTTTGGTTAATTCTGATTATAAAATGAGGAAGCTTTCTTGTAGGAGTAAGGTCATTAAAAAGGCGAACGGCTCTCCTTTGGATGAAATTACAAATGCTTATAGTCGTGGAAGACACCATTCTCAAGACGTAGGAGCAGTATTTTAAAGAAGGACTAATTTGGGGTACATACAGTGTACACAGGTTAGAAGGGAAGAAATACTTTCGGACTTAAAAGGATAATCTGAACTTTTTCGAACTTTTTGAACCTGTATTTTGTTATTGTATACAATATATTGTGAAAGTTAATCATTATTGTAGATGAAAATTACAAATAAATAGCTTTGTCTTTTGCTGCAGGAAAAAGTGCTAAAAGAAGATATTTTTATTTTTGGCAAAAACCAAATAAGTATACACTAAAATACGTAGCTTTGCTATAGTTTAACCGTCGCCATATCTTTATGAGATCGCACGAAATTTTTAATTAGCGTACTTCAAATATAACTTTGTAAATATCCCTGATAACAAAACGTTATATTATCCAATGTTTCGTTTTATAAAACAAATTAAAATTCCTGCTCAACCCATCCCATCATACTCGTTACGTATTTAATATTCCTGCTTGGAAAAATGTAAATAGATTGTTTATCCTAGAAATTACTTTCCTGTCCTGCCGCTGTCTGGATATTCGACGTTCTATTAATTTCAGTCACGTTTTCTAACGTCGCCCACCTTGATGTATTAGAGATGACAGCGAAATTGACAAGACTTTAGAAAAAGAAGATAAATTATGTCGGTGCAAATTAAAATTTTTTTCGACACGACTTTCAAGGGCTTTTAACAATGTCGCCTTTTGTTTTTGTTGTCGCTATCAAGGCATTAGTTTTCCATGGACTGGGTGTGGAAACCGTTTTAAAAAGGTTTAAACACCGTCGCCTTTCAAAAAATATGTTCACTTAGATGTGCCATTTTTATAAAAGTTTTTCTTGGACACGATATACTTACCCTAATTTATCACTAGTCGACTATAGTCACTGCAAGGGGCGTTCAAATATGTCCCGGAATTATATTCCTTAAAACCAAATGAATGGCTTTAGACACAATTACGTCTTAAAATGTTTATAATGGGATATCTAGAGATCGTGCATAATGTCATAATTATTACTTTAATGGTATACAAATTAGAATAAGTAACGTCAAGAAAATCATCCATTTGCCAACATGGGTTTTCAGATTGCTAACAAGCACAATCAGCGACGTGTTAGCATAGGTGTATCCAGGAGGGCTTGCCGGGTAGCAGCCCCTTCCCAACGCAACATATTTTTTTTATTAAGTATTCAACTTGCCTTATCATAAAGTTAATAATAACTAAGATACAGGGTGTCAAACTTTTAATTTTGTTTTCGTTTTTCCGTAATAATTTCTTAACTAAAAAACATAATGGTACAAAAATGGGGATTTCTTCCATACTTTTGATACTGCTTGTAGAGGGCGCCAGCTACGGCCTACCTCACTTGTTTTAGATGGCATAACTTTTTTTAGCTTAGTATATTGACATGCTTATTAAAAAAAAAGTGACTATAATTCCCGCTGCGTCAAAATTTTCCTATGAAAATAGGTTCCGGCCAATTGTTTTCAAACTTTGCAAAGAAATAGTTTTCAGCACGCTGATTAACGGTCTCCACGGGCACAAAACCCAAGAACCCCCTATCTCCCCCAAAATTAGCCTTAAAGGTCACTGGGGATTTTAAGACCTTTAAGGGTGATTTTGGGGGAGGGGGGTTGAGGGGTTTTCGGGTTTTGTGCCCCTCAAGACTTTTGATCAGCGTGTTGAAAACTATTACTTTGCAAAGTTTGAAAACAATTGGTCGAAACCCATTTTTCATAGAAAAATTACTGTTTACGAACAACACTTTTTTACCTGTTAAAAAATGTCAAATTTTGCTCAACTTAGGTTAGCAAGATATCTCAGACAGAAATCCGGGTAACTTAGCAGGGGCAAGGGGGAAGGTCAGATTCTGACTTAGCTGTGACAAATCATACTGCCAACTAAGTTAGTTTTTCTCAACTTAGGTCAGAATTTGTGCTGTTCATAAGCAGCTTATGTTACAGGGTAGCTAGCAAAAATATGCTTTTTTTATCGATGGAATAAAGAATTTGCCCAGTAATTTTATGGATTGTATAGGTAAGGATCACCCTCTCTTACGGCTGTTTTGCTTAAAAAGTGGCCCTCACTAGAAAGCGCTGGTGTAGCTTAGGGAACCAATGACCCTAATTGCAATATATAAAAAGCAAATTTTTCTAGCTAACACTAGCTGTTTACAAACAACCATTTTTCTTAGCTGAGTTAATAGTTGCAGTTATTGACCAGACTCGTTGTTTGATCAACAGCAATTTCCTATAAAATAATGTCAAATTTTTATCAGCAAAAGGTTAGCCAAGATATCTCGCAAAATTACTTCGGGTTTACCTTAGCAGGGGCAAGGGGAGGTCAGATTCTGATTGCTGTGCCTCAAATTTACAGCCAACTAATTAGTTTCCCAACAGGTCAGAACTTTTTGTTCGTAGAAGTATTGCGGACCTTTTAAAGTGCGTTTATCTCGAAAACAGTTGCTCTTAGAGACCTAAATAAAGTATTCATTTTTGACGCAGCGGTAATTATAGTACCTTTTTTGTTTATAAGCATGTCAATATACCAAGCTTAAAAAAGTTATGCTATCTAAAACAAGTGAGGTAGGCCGTAGCTGGCGCCCTCTACTAGCAACATCAAAGGTATGAACGAATTTGATTTGGTCGCCTTAAATAACTCCCAAATATCCAATGTTGTACCGCTACGTCTTTTAGTTAGAAAATTATTACGTAAAAACGAAAACAAAATTAAAAGTTTGTTAAGTATCTTACTTATTATGAACTTTCGGATACAGCAAGTTTACGTTAATTGCATTATTTTGACCTAAGAAATCTGCTGTTGCTCTGTGTCCCATTACTATTGGGACACCCTGTATAAGCAAATAAGCCAGTCCAGCCGAACTTTATTTTGGATTCTTCCCCTTGCCGACTGCCTTGTTTGGCCAAATTGTCGGCGCGCCTATGACGTCCTATAATTACAGTGCCGACAACAAGTAACCCAACTTAGACTTTAATTCTTTAAACTTCTCCTGGACATACTATGTAGTTTATTATTTAAAAAAATTATTCCAACAGTCCCGTTTTCCAAAGAGCTTTATTGTTTTTTCTTAAGCTTTGCACTTATCCTTTGCATTTTTAATAATTTCAAAAGTCCTATTTTTAAACGTAGCTTCTTTACGTTCGTCTCCTGCAAAGCTTTTTCTTTTTAAGCTCACCCCAATTTAAATCATCCTATTTACCATAAGAATGATTGACGTTTACAAAATTATTTCAAATTTCCTTTTAATTTCATACATCGCAAAGCTCGGCAGAATCCCTGGAATTGTAAATAACATTAAAAAGGAATTTCCCTATGAATGGCTTTGACAAGAGCGCCGGCGGAATCTCTTGTTGTATAGCACCTGCGAAAATTAAAACCGAATTGCTCATTCACACCATCTGCTCTTCCATTAGAAGCGTCACTCAGCACGTCACAGACAGAAAGAACACCTCACCTTATTTCTTTACGGGAAAAATTTAATTTCCTGGCTGACTTTTCTCGGAGACACAAAAGGCAACTTAAAACATTAGCACCTCGATGCGGGGCGGAATTTTTTATGTTTTATGTCAAAAACACTTCTCGCCGAGGAAAAGTTCAAACGGGAGAAAAAGGTATTTAATAATTTTAAAGAGGTGGCGTCGATTCTGCAGTTTTTTTAAATAATTAGCTAAATTTTGATATTAGATTACGTATTAAAGAAATTTTTTAATGAAATTTCAGAACTTTTTCTAAAATTTTAATTACAGCAATTTAAAAATAGAAGAAAAATATCTTTTATCGTAAAGATTGCTGTTATTATGAGAATTTTCTTTTTTCAATCGGGATATTGCTAGGTTAAATTATAAAAGTTGTAAAATGAGTGTCAAGGAAAATATTTTTATTTTTTTTTTCTTTGGACAGTCCACAAAAGCTATGGCCTAAGTAGTAACGTACCGTGGGTGTCTTAACTGTGGTGAGAATGAGTTTGTTCACACGGGACTTAAATATTTGGAGACTGGAAGAAGAAGGGAAAACTTCTGCGACAGAGTCCCTACAGCCCGTCGGTTAGTAAGAGGAGAAGACTTTTCTGTTAGCGTGGGATCATTAATAAGACTGAATAGCTCTTCTTTAAATGGAATCGAAAATGCTAAGAGTTGTAGGAGACGCCATTCCCCAGACCTAAGAACCATATCCTAAAGAAGGTCTGATTTGGGATACAGATTGAAAGAAGAGAAATACTTTCTGGCTTAAAAGAGGAATCCAAGTTTATTGAAGCTGCTCAGGCTATGGATGTAATATGTTTGTGCCAGTTAAGGTTATTCACAAAAGTAACGCCGACAAGAATAAATAACTCTTTGTTCTGCAGAACTTGCCGCTCATATGTAACTTTTAAGCATTGGCAGACTTTTTTCGAGACAGCAAACATGATTCTGTCTTGGAGACATTTAACTGGACGATATTTTTGGCGCCCCAATCCAAGATTATTTCTAGGTTCTTATAAAAGAGATATCAACGCTTGGTTTCCAAATCAGGCTTATTGGCTGGCTTGGAAATTAAATATTAGAGTGGAGCGCACTATCGTCAGCAAAACTATGAATAAGATTGATTGTGGAAGAGAGGGGATCGTTAATGTAAAAAGAAACAGGGTGGGTGCCAATACTGAGTTCCAATAATTGGATAGAAGCTGAAAAAAAGACAACTACAATAACTGATATACGTCGATTAGTAAAACCGAAATAAACTTGAAAGACCGTGAGAATAAGTTGTTAAAGATAGCAGACTAACTGAAGTCTGTTGTATAAGAGCCATTTAGCACCAAAATATGACTTCTTGAGTTAAGGTAAGATCACTAAGTAAAGAATATGCTTGTTCTTTGAGGAGAATCAACATTTCATGCTTCAATTTTGTTTTTCTAGAAACTTTAATTGAAATTAATATTTCACACTTACAAACAATTGAAAAAAGATATATAGGTCTATAGTTTGAAGAACAGTTTTGCATCCTTTCTTCAGCTCTTCGGAAATGCATGTATTCTTAGTTAAAACAAGTGGAAGAGTCGTAGATTTTAAAGAGTTGCTAATAGAAAGTTTTAACTAATGTAACAAACATTTTTTAAACATTAGTTATACAACATTAAGACTTTTTGATTATTAATTAAAAAATATATGTTTCTAATTATATGCTTTAAATAGTTTTAGCTGTATACATGTAATACCTAATTTACCTGAAGAAGACTACTATCTTAATTAGTTATTTAAAGCGTTGTGGTTTAAATAAATTAATTGTATTACCCTCCTTTTTATCTTTCTGTTTTGATCTTTTCTCGTAATAACCATGCTGTGTTGTGGTCAATAAATATAAGGGCATTTCTCTGTAAACTGGCCAACTTTAAGCCTATTTTTGTCTCGAAAACAGTCCCCTGGTTAGTTTTTTTATGGGTTACTAATTTTATTTAATTATTATCATTGGGCAAACTTAAAAAGCATACGAAGTACTACGTTGAAATGAAGATTAATTTATTAAATGTTATTGAGGCAGTTTTAAATAAGAGCCAGGGGACTGTGCGTAAAATTGGTAACAAAATTAACATAAGTTTTTTAAGTGTATTATTTAATTAAAAAATAAATTCCTCTGATATTGGCAGTAAAAAGTACATTAGATTTTAAATATCAAAAGTATTTTTTTAGTAATGGTGAGAATAACACCTTCTTCGCCAGAGGACTGTTTTTGGGGACATGCCGGGGACTGTTTTCTTAGCATAATAAAAACGTTTTTTCTGTAATAAACTTTATTTTACTGGATATTGTACGATGGAGAGCGGTTAATTAGGTGATTATTTTTTTATGTCGAATACAAATTATAAAATAAACTATATTTTTCATTATTATATCGGCCTGAGATAGTGAGTTGCCCAGTTTACAGAGAAATACCCATAAATTACTTTTGACCTAAGAAGTATATGACTTTTTAAAACGGTTAGTGGGACTTTTGTCTAAAAAACGAAAAGTTGTAGGTTTAAATCCAACTTGTTTTATTAAAAAAACAGATATGCTACCATGGCCGCCGGCAGGGGTGTCAGGGGTGTCAGGGAGGTCCGTCGACTCCCCCTGGGTTATTTAAAATTACTTAAAATAAAACAATTACCCTCTAAATCCTTAAATTTTACAATATGGCCTAGGAATTTAAATGAATATGATTATTATTTAACCATTAAAGTTGTTGTATTTTAACTTTTGTTTTTAATTCAATTAATTCTGGGCTAGAAAATTATCCTTAATTTTTTTACCCCCTCTACACTTTTTTTTCTGGCGGCGGCCTTGTGTGATAATAAAAGATATAAAAATATACAGTTCTAAAATGCAATGACATCTAAATACTAAAAAAAACAAACTCTTTTAGTATAGGGTAAATAAGGTCAGAAGACAAGACTTGTACACACATGGGTTAATTCTGAATCAGTGTTTACCTAGTTTCTCAGACTTTAAGGAAAATTGCAATAATACAAAAAATAAACAGTTAACGCAATGAAGAACTTGTTAAAAAGTAATTTTACTTTCTTACCACCCTTTTAGAAATTAAATAAAATTAAATTTGAAATTTGATATGATCCGTGGGCAGAAAGCCGTGTGTATCCGAAAAGTGTATACAGTATAAACTAAACAAGTGCATCTTGATTGCTTTGATCTATAGTGGCACATACACAGATGCTGCAGTATCCGGTAACGGTAATAGCAATAGGTAACGACCCCTCAGTCACGGTGACTCATTCAGTAATCAAGGGGACGGTGTATGAGGATTGAGGTATTGCAGGAATATGATAGCTTAATACAGGCCGGAGACAATATGTTTAGGGCCAAAGGCGATTATTTATCTAGAAAAAATAAGATTGTTTTAAAAAAAGCTAATATATAAATGTAATAAAAATCAAAATTATTATAGTATCTAGTAAGAATTAGAATGATTTTAAAAATATGTTTATCACACAAACAATAAATACAATGCTCTGTTAAAGACATTTAGTAACGTAAAAAAAAAACATTTAAAAAGGTTAATTTTATCTGTAAAATCGGTTAATTAATGTTTATTTATTAAATATATTTGTTAGCTTTTTATTACATTTCTATAACATTTTATTATTTAGCAACTTATTTGACAATAATTGTTATAAAACAAAAACATTTTCTTTTGGCATATTTAAATGTTTTAATTAAATATAAGTTTTTCTAAATTAAATTGCTACAGGTTAAATTTCCAAAAATATAGTATTTATAGATTTTTATTGCTTAAAAACTTAAGTTATGCAAGCTACATGTAAATGCAAATTGTAGAGTTAAAAAACAGTATATTGTGCAACAAGTGAGAAAAAATTAACATTTCTCACAAGCAAATTAGCGAGTGGGAAATATGCTTTTTCACAGGTTGCACACTATACTTTTTCTACGACCATTTTTTTTATAGCAAAACAAAAAAATATATAAGTATTGTTCCGTGACACCCCGTATAAAAACACGGATCATGGTTTTACACATTTTATTGGATATCAGGTTTACAAACGTTTCTATGGTAACACTTAAACGTAACGTAATAATGACAACTGTTTAACCTTTAACTGTCTGTCAAGTTCTTCTCTCTTCGCTAGTCAAAACTAAACTGGCCCGTGCGGACTTCCTTCGCGCTTTTTATAGTAATGTGGAAAAGAATAGAAAAGTCTGGAAAATTCTAGAATTAGCTGGAATAATTATTTTACTAAAGGATGCGAGTAAAGTGTAAAATGGATGTCTCCAGCGTCCTCAGGATAATCCGCAATGGCCGTCAAAAAAGGAAAAAGTAAGGTTATTTATTTCAAATAAATTATTAACCTAAATAAAACAATTCTAACCTTCTACATTTCTATTAACTAAACAGATATTTTTAAAGTCCGTAACAGTATTTTTATTATTAATCATAATTTCATCATTTTTATTAATCATTACCGTTTTTATTTATGAATCAACAATAAACTAGTAACTGTAATAATTAACTTATTTGCGTTATTTATTTTAAAAAACTAATAAAGAAATTCTAGTGTCTGTATCGGATAAAATACTACATTCATAAAACTTACCTTTGCAAGAAATATGGCGCTAGCCGATGCATGATACAATGATTTTTGTTTAATCGTTGCTATGCGACGCCAACTGCCACAGGCTGCTAGATAATGTCAAATTCGCGAATCAAAGGCCTATTTGGACTAATTCATATAGCAATTAAGAGAAAAATTTCTTTTCTCACTAAAGAGAAAAGTACTTTTCTCACTGTTTGGTTTTTCTCATTGCATGAGAAATATTTTATTTTACAAGCTGGTAACCAGTGAGAAAAATGTTACTTTTAGTGCCAGTCGTAGAACAAGATAAATTTTTAAAAGATTAAAGTTGGGTACAACGATATTTAGGGGATACGCGTATTGCTTAGATGAGTTTTTAAAGAAATATAAAGGAAATAATAAAACTTAATAAAGAAAAAAGTTGAAATCTTAAGGTACTTGTCCACTTTAGAATTTTCAAAAAATATTTTTTTGCATTTTTCACGTCCTCGTACCATTAAAAATCACCTTCTAAAATATTTTAAGAAATTCGAATCCTAACACTTAAAATTAAGTGAAATGTGCGCATGCTCTTAGCTGTACGCAGTTGCACACGCAGCTGCTAGTCAACTTTAAACACGTTTTTCTCGAAATTACTTTTTTTAAACTGCGGAGAGTTAATCTCTGGAACTACTGAACCGATTTTAAAAAACCTTGTAGCGCTTTGCTTATTTTGATGTTTTGTAAGCCAATTTACCACAATTTGGCAAAAAAAATCGATTTTTTATGGAGCCAAAATAGTGGAAAAATCGGCTATTTTATTTTTTTAAACGTCCGCCCTTTTTTTGATTTTAATTAAATGTGGTAAATTGGCCTAAAAGACCTTTTTAAGAAACCATTTGGTTTTTTTGTTTTAGACTTGCGATCCGAAGATTATCTGTCCGAAGTTGACAACTTTTTTTCAGCGGCTCCATTTTGACGCTCCATGGATGTTTTTTAAAAAAAAAAAATTTAAATATTATATTTTTTTTGTATTTTTAAAACATTAAATAATATTATAAAAAAATATGTTTTTTTTTATTAAAACGGCTGATAATTTTTTCTTTGAAATTTGTGTTTTTTTAGCCTTCTAAAGTGGACTTGTACCTTAATTGCCTTATGATAAGAAAATTTTTAATCCTTAAATTCATGATGTAAGGAAACACGGAGTGTATCTACGCAGCTCTGTTGAACAGCCAATCATGTTCTAATTCAAATCCGCCATATTGGGGCCCGGATTAATATTTAAATCAATTAAACACAAATAAATATAAGGTTAACAAAATTTAGTTATATTTTATTATAATTAAGTCGTATGAGAGGTTCAAACCCAATAAGAGTTAAAATCGTACTAAACAGACTCTTGCTGAAACATGTTTGAAAAAGCATGACAAATGCAATTGCTTAATCTTAGAATGATTGAAAACTTAATTTAGTGTAAATTTAATAATGTAAATTTACCACTTTTGACGTATATTTCACGCTTGCAGAAATCAATCCCCGCTAAGCTTTTTGTCTTTTGGTATACAAAACTTTATAATTTTATTTTTCACTCCAGTTATGGTAATTTTTTACACTGCACTCGATGTAACTATTCGATTTCATGTTTGCTGCATTAAAATTGGGTAAACATCATGTAAACAAATAAAGCACAACATGGCGGCTTTGGGTAAATGCAGTTAGATTACGAATTGTGGTCACGCTATCGCACACACCTTGATTCTTTACCATGCTTTATCATGCTTAAATTTAAAACATTAAAATCGAACAACGGCCTAACAAATAAGATAGTATGCCCAAACAAGACCTTGTATCAGATCACCTCCTAATGGCTCCTGGCTACCCCGGTATATGACAAGTGGATTTCGATTAAACGAAAAGAGGTTATAAATGAGCGCATATACATCATACTGGATTAAGGTACAGTTTTCCATTTGCAATGCAAACACCATTTTGTGTTGCCTTAAAGGGTTCAGGTCCAATTACATACTTGAGAACAAATGGCAAATTTGAATATTAACTGTATCCCGTTACTTTAAGTTATGAAACAGATGGTTTGTTTTTTACAAGTGTTTGGCAAGCCAAGCTTATTAAAATTGTTTTTATCCAGACAAGGTCCGTAGTTTTATTTGCTTATTGCGATTCTTTTTAGTTTATTTAATTTTTAATAATAAAAGCAAAATCACATTTAATACAAAAGCAGTAGGCTTTTTATTAAATATGATTAAATTATTAGGGCGACGTGCATGTTGGTCTATATGTCACCGGCAATATATATCGCAAAGAGAGTGGAGTAAAGCATAAAAAAACCTATGTGTATTAAAAAATAAAAATTAGTTATTATTGGGGAAACGTAAATCGCAACCGCACCATAAGTAGTTGCCGACAAACTCTGCTATTGACTAAATATGAACTGTAAACCTAATAGATGCAAATTTAAGGTTTGGACGCCCTGTAGAATGACTATTGCTAAATAAGACACTAGAATCACAGCAATATCAGCTGTTCACAAATTAATCAAAAGCTTAAGTTTATTAAACATGTGAAAAGATAAAAAACTACAAAATTTATTGAGAAAATTGACAAAAAATTCACTTTATAATAGCTAGAAGTTTATTGCAATTTTACTAAAAAACCGAAACGCCTTCTGGAGTATATGGGGCGTAAGTCTATCGACGTTACGACACAATTTGAGAATGTTTTTTAGTACTATAAAAGTTAGAAAGTTTAAAGTCAAAGTTAGAAATTATTTACAGTTTTGGGGACACCCGGTATTAATTATTGACAAACTATCTTATCAATAAGTTCGGATATTACCTTAATTTTCTGCTAATCTCCAAAACATATTGTTCACAAATCACTTTTATCACCACCCTAGTTAACTCCTGCCCGGTACAGTCCTTTACAATTACCTTTAGCCACTTTGCTTTACTTTTAAACTTTACGTGGACATGTCAAATTAAATTCGACACAGAGAAATACTTGAGTAGCAATACTCAGCTAAGAAATGTATACTTCGTACTACCCCGTATAATTTTACTTGGTTACAGAGAAAAGATGTGATAGCCAATTTTCTTGCGCTAACACGAAAAAGGTAGCATTAAACTACCATGGAAACTGACATTTCATCAAATTATGTAAATAAAACATTTCGGTAATTTGCCCAAAATGCGAGAACAAATTTAAGACAGTGATTTATTGCCAAACTCCTTACTAAAAAATAGAACAACTCAGTAATTTGCTCGAAATGCGGAGAGTCTTACTGATTTGTCAGCGCTTTTACCTTGCTTTACCGCCGTACGGCCTTTGATGCGACCCATTTCTTTGGTCTATTTACATGACGCGCGTGTGACGTACTCTCACGACGCTATTCCATTCAACGTAAATCGAAGAGCCCGAGCTCTCATGGGATGCGTCGACTCGCTACGTCAACCCACGTTTACGTGAGCATGGCGATATCTTAGCTTTATATACCGACGGGCGGCTTTCTTTGTTTTGTTGTTTTTAGATTGTTAGAGAAGAGAATGATTTGAATTTATTGAGGCGGTGTTAAAAATTTAGAATGAATGTTTGCGCACTTGCGGCTATAGAAAAATGGCTTTCAGGTTTCAAGATGTGTTTCTGCAACAGTTATATTGAGTCCAAGTTGCATTTTACTCAAAGGTCCTTAGAGCGTAAATACAGGGGGTGTCTCGGAAAAAAAAACACAATAATATAATTGTATGACCAACTCCTGTCGTTAAAATTGATTGACTTAAGTTAATTTAGAATACCTTTTAACTTTTGAACATTTTTCGTTATATCAGCCGTTTAACCACAAAAAAAATATTGTTAACTTAGCAGTCAATTAGCTGTAATAATAAAATAATAAGTAGATGTTAAAAGTAAATTTAATTAAAAAATAGTTAGTAAAAGAAAATATTACTTAAGCAAATATGCTGTTTACTACTTAAAAAAAAAAAATTTTAGGATAATTGAAAAGTTGCCTCAAACTTAAATACCGTTTAAAGGAAATTGGACAATTTCGACTATTCACGCTATTTTTAAAAAGTATTCTTTTATTTTGCGAAAGTACACCGTCAAGAAAAATTTGTTTACACTGCATCATTACCCAAGTGCCATCTTTTGGAGGTTATTTTAAAATACGTTTTTTTATCTTGGGGTTAAGGTTTAAATTTTTACAACAAATTATCTTGTTTTACATAATGAATTTATAAATAAGGTGTGTGCCAATATTCGAATTATTCGAGGCGATTTAAATACAAATTATTTGATTCTAATTTCAAATCAAATATTCGAATAATTCAAATGATTCGAATAGTTCGAACTATTAGAATAATTCGAACTTTTCGAATATTTTGAACTATTCAAATAATTCGGACTATTCAAATAATTCGAAAAGTTCTAATTATTCGAATAATTCGAACTATTTAAATAATTCAAATCTTTTGAATAATTGGAATACCCAAATTGTTCGAATATCTGAATACATGAAATAATTTAATTAAATTTTACTGTCAGGTTTAATGTAAGAAAAGAAAAAAATCTTTTTCATATTTTCAGTATTAATTTTATTATGTAATTAAAATCAACAATTATCAATAAAATTACAGAAAAAAAAATGGTAACGTATTTTAGCGCGATTGATTATTCAAATTTCGGACATCTACGGGAAAAAATGAGGTATGACAGGGCATTCATGAAAAAGGTTTTTTTTCTGTAATATATTGTTATCAGTTTTGTTATTAAAAATTAATTATAAGCTCTTAATTTTTTTTATATTTTATTCAAACTTTTAAATTAATTTATTCAAAAGCTTAAAAAATCTGATTATTTAGAAATAGAAATTGATTTTGGCGGCAATTTTGAAAGATTTGTGATAATTTAAAATTCTTAGTGTATTTAAAAAATGTTCTGGTGGTTACTTATAACACACTGAAGTATATATGATTAGTTTTATAAAAGAAGTTTTATGGAAAAGACTTTATTTTATTAATTAAAGAAGTAATTTTAAATTAAAGGTTTAAGCCTTTTGTTCGCATTATAATTTTTAAATAGCTACCACGACTCTTATAATTAGGTATACAATCAATTATTAAAAAAAATACAATATTCAAATTGTTCGGACTATTCGAATAGTTCAAATTAGTCGAATAGTTCGAATTATTCGAATAGTTCCAACATTTAAATAGTTCGAACTATTTAAATGATTCGATCGAAATTCGAATCGTATATAGCTATTCGATTCGATTCGACAACTATTCGCACACCCCTTATTTAAATATAAGATGTAATTAAAAAAAAATTAAAAAGTTATTTTTCTAAATTTTGCTGCTAATACAAGACAATATATCTTTTAATGCAAAATTTTGTGCACGAAAACAGACTTCAAATTTGTAAGAAAAGGGCCTATCTTCTACTTTATTTTTTTATTAAAAAAAATGTAGAAGTATAACAAGAAGTTTAATTCTTATTCAAAACAATAAAAAGTAACAGTTATCAAGGATACACGTAAAACATTATCAGTTCCTTTTTGCTTTGAATAAAATTGAATACGTTAATAAATAATTTATAAATTTAAATCGTTGACTCCAAAAAATTTAAAGTCATATACATTTTGGTATATTTAAATTTATTTACTTAACCATTTTAGAACCATTTTTACAATCCTTAGGGCTTGAGACATTATAAACCATTTCAAAGGAAAAATATTGTTTTTTTTATCTTTGTGACAGCTCAGACGGATTTACATATACACTCTATACTAGACATATGTATACATATACATAAACATATATACCCCTAAGTACCAGAGTACGGAGAGTGCCGGGTTTTTCGATGTTTAACCAATCCTTTCCCCAGTTCCGTCAACGCTGTCCAAGTACTAAAACATGCAAATATTGCAATTCACAGCACCTTTTAGACAACGCGGTAGTGCCACCACGGACGTTATTTTAAAGAACTACTACTAAATATGTTTCCCCGGCGGGGAATCGAACCGGGTCGCCGGCGCGGCGTGCCAAGACTCTGACCACTACGCTACCGGGAAAAAAAACTAAAAATAATATAGGTATAGTCTGTCTCAAAGTATACCGTGTTAGCTCTTGCCTTCATTTATGGATTATACCTGCCGACAGCAATAAACTGCGGATCGGTAGGTATTAAACGACAGAATATTAGGGACGGACTTTAATAATATAAAGATTTATAATTTATTTTTATTTAGGTAAGTATAATCTTAAAATTACATTAAGAAATTAAATATATGCAAAGTTTTAATAAATTTATAACTGCATTATCTATACATAATTACATTTTTAATATAAATATCTAAATCTAATTCCGTTTCACTATCAGAGTCATCATTGAGATTAATTACAATAGGATTTATGTTGTTTTGTATAGAAATGTAAGAGTCCTCAATTTTTATAATGTGCTGTAGTGAATTTTTTTAGCTCTCAACTGGTATGTTAGTAATTACATTTTTTATCAAATTTATAACACTGGGACTTAAAGTAGGTGTAACATTTTCTGCTCTGATCTTTGATTTTACTTGGCTCCACAAATGCTCTATGGGGTTAAACATACAGTGATACGGAGGAAGCCGTAAGACAGTATGCCCAGTCTGTTCAGCCAAATTATCACATTCATATTGTTTTTTAATTGCATATGAATTTAGGACTTCCAAAAGATGCGTTTTTTTGTAACTGAATTTAAAATAAATATCATTTTGTAACAAATATTCCTGGATTTCAGTTTTTGAATTTGATGAAGCTGGTGCTTTGTGTAGCAGACGGCTGTGGTAGCTTGCGTTATCCATGACAATAACACTGTTGTTTGGAATATTTTTTAAAAGATAATTTTGAAACCAGTTTTCAAAAAGTTCTGCACTTGTATCCTCATGATAATCCAAGCTAGAATCCTTAATATTCTTTGCAAACAACAGCAAGCAGTTTGGGACAAATCCGTCTTCTGAACCAGCGTGTATTATGGTAATGCGTTTTCCTTTATTTGAAGGTGCTTTCGTCTGACAGTTTTGACTGGAATTAACCCATCCTTTGGATACTGTGTCGTGTGTATCGAACCGTGTTTCATTAAGGTAAATTATGGATCTGTTTTCTAACCTATATCTTTTAATTTCTTGAAGGTAATTAAATCTCCAAGTGCGGAATCTGTGCGATTCCATTACTACTTTTCTTTTGTCTATTTTGCTCTATTTAAATCCCATTTTACAAACAACTCTATGGAGGGTGGCACAGCTAATATTTATATTGGTTTCGTCTTCGTCTAGCTTCTTTTTCAGTTTATCCAAGGTAGGAATAACTCCGCTTTCATAAAGACAATATATTTTCCTTCTTATTAGGTCCTGATCACTATTGTCGTTACGGTGAGATTGAAAATCACTACGTTTTTTTCTTTTGTTTAATTCTTCACTAATAATAATATCCCTTATCGATGATATTGGAGTTTTTGTAAGTAGACAGGTTTTCTTTAAAGCTTCTTGTTTAATAAGACCTCTACTGCTTAAAGTTTCATACACATTTTTCACAACCTGTTTTGCATCTAATGACAAATCATTTCGACACGACATAGTTATATTCTCGTAAAACAACTTTTTGGAAACGCACAGTAAAACGGTTATTTAACACTGCCACTAAAATAATAGCCAAAATATTTATATGCCTAATGGTTAATACTCAAGAAATACCTGGCCCACCCCTGCCCTTATGAACAAATGGGTTTACCCAATAACAATAGGTAATAAAATCGTTAAAGGTTTATTGGGGTATGGTCCGTCAAAAGCCATAACGATATACTTTGAGACAGACTATACAATTATATCTTTTATCCCTCTTAGCAGCTTTCTTTAACACAATGGTTAACTTACCCTTTTACGCATTATACCTAAAACATATCTAAAATTAATATCTTCATTTAAGAGTTATGGCGCTCACAGATGGGCAGACAGGCAGACCAATACACAGACAGACAGATCGACAAACGGGAATAGAAAACTATGTTTTTCGTAATTTATAGTCCCTAAATATAAAGATCTGCAAGAACCTTGAGGTGCGAATACTTGCACCAGCTTTATTTTTCTCTACTTTAACTATCTTCTCTTTTTCAGGAAAGCTTCCTTCTCTTGCCGACCGACGAACTGTGA